>CM034536.1:6586981-6763916 GCA_020002185.1 Paraescarpia echinospica | reverse complement strand
GGTCAATATCTTCTACCATAATGTTTAGTTCACTTCTTTTGTTTACTATGCTCCTTGCATTTAAACAAATGCATTTATATCCTGATTCAGAACAGTTTTTCAGGCTGTTCTTTGCCGATTTATTTCTGCTGTCTTTATCTAGTCCAGTTTCAGGCTTCTCTGTGAATCCCCCCTGCGAATCTAGTTTAAATAGATGCAGCCTGTCCCACTGTCAACAGATTGCAGCAAGTTCTCTGAGAAAACTGCTGCCCCCTTTCCACTTAGATGTAGGCCATCTCTCATGTACATATCTTCCCTCCCAACAAATTATCCCCATAAATCTACGAATCCCACCCCCTCTTCTTTACACATCTGCTCAACTAGTGCGTTGATCGCCATCCTCTTGCAGTTTCTATATGTCGGCCCCCTTCCTCCCATTACTGGCAAAATTCCTGAGAGGATAATCTGTTCTACTCTTGTCTTCTTTAACTTCTTCACTAACTGTCTGTACTTCTGAACTATCCCAGTTGTTCCCTCCCTCTCTGCGTTATTTGTCCCTACATGTACTAGTATAGACCCTCCCTTGCCATGCCCCAGTACCTTCTCTACCCTTTCAGTTACATGTTCTATCCTAGCCCCCGGTAGACAAACAACGACGTCCTCCCCCTCGCTTAGAGTCTTATCTGTCTTTCTCATAATCGAATCGCCCATAAACACCCTCTCTTTCCTCATTGCCCCCTCAATCACTGCCTCAGTGTAGCTCTTTCTACGGTTTGCATCTGTCTGGTTGTAATCTTGTTCCCCTGTCTTCTGCTCTCCCGTCACAATCTCGTCCGTTCCATTCTTTCCTGACGCTGTTTCTCTTGTCACCTTTCTTCCTGTCATCGTCCCTCCCGACTTCTCTTCTGTCACATGTACTCTCACTTCCTTTCTTCCCGTCATCTTTCCTCCCATTGCATTTCCTTCTCTCCTCTCCCGTCTCTTTTTCCCTCCTACCTCTTTCTCTACGGTCACTTTCTCTCCTGCCACCTTCACACCTGTCACATTTCCTGCCGTCGATCCTCCACTTTCTTCCCCTCCGATCACCTTCCCTCCTCTCAGTCTCCTTTCCTCGGTCTTGTTGCCACTACTCTGCTCCTTCAGTTTCACAGTATTCCCAACTTTATCCCTGTCGTCTCTCTCCATTCCATCTGTCTCCTTGCTGATTCTCATCTCCATCCCCTTCACAATATCTACCAACCTAGCTACCTCTTTCTCCAGACATTTCACCTTCCAACACCCCACGCACTGAAAGGTGAATCCCTCTTCCTTGGTTTCTGTCCATGACTTCGTACAGCCGGATAAGGCAAAATCTACCCAACTGTGGCAGTCGTCGCACACCAAGTGTCTCTTTGCCTTGACTTGCCGCTTGCAAGGCGCCATATCAGAATGTATTTAATAATAATAATCTAATTAGCTATTTAAAATAGTTTTGTCAACTGTGTTTACACTATTCACTGTCTATGTAGTCTTTAAGAAGACTGTTTTCTGTGCACAAATGTTACACTTTACGTAAGATTGCGTACGCTAGACTGCCTTATTTATTTAGGTTATACAGCGCCCTAGCGAATAAGAGAGACACTAGCTACATAAACTTAGTTCGCCCGATTATCGCAAATGCTTAATTTTAACAACAAAGCTACCTTATCAAAATGTCTAGCAGGTACTGACTTACACAGATATTATCTTATGTAGGTAGTTTATGGTTGTTACTTTATCACCTATATATTCTACCACATAACGAGGTTTGTTAAATCTTGTTTACAAACTTATCGTAGCCGTAAGCTAACGTACCCTATTATCACTCACTAGACTAAAGTGTCCTAAAATACTTTATCTAACTAACTTTAAGCACAACTGCTACTCAATATATGTTTACTGCTACTTTATGAATGATATTAAGGCAAGAATAATACTTGTCAATCAGTAATTCCACTTGCTTATGAACTTTGATACACCACCAATTTCAACGATCTATCTCCGCCGAATATAGCCTCTTCTTGGCTTGATCAAACAACTAATAGATACGTGCGAAGCGATGACTAGCTGATAGACAGTCGTGGATGAGAAGAAATTGAAGACGCTGTTCTAGATGTTATAGATGATTGACTATGTATAGTATGCAAGAATGCGCTGGCGACAAATACGATGCAATCACCCCATATTGTACGGATTTCCCGTATACAAATTGATTTTGTTCCGGGGATGAGGATCTCGGTCGTATCTTATAAGATTTAAAACGGAAAAATCGCGATAAATTACATATCTTATTGTGTTCGTGATACAAGTACTAGCAGAAATCAAATGACAAACTGATTGAGGAGAAAACACATTTTAGTTTCGATGGTAGGAAAATTCCCGACAAAATATAGCGAGTTTGGTTTAACGATATCCTATGCATATTACGTGACAAGCGTTGACGGTCCGTTGCTCAATTACGCAAGCCGGAATCAAGACAGCGCGTTAAACGAATGAGGCCCGCCGGTCATAGCAATCGTATTGGATATTAGCGTTACCGGGAGACATCGCTTCCGTCTTAGTGCGTGGCGGCGACACACTCTGCACGGACGGATGTTGACAACTGCTGCGTGCAACGCTAACATATTTAGCGTCATCATCACGCAGTGCGAGTATACGTCCATGCGTGATATGGTGGCAGAAGGACTAACTAAGGTGTGCGCAGACGCTGTTGAGCATGTTCTGTTGCAATCTGACCCGACATCTCAGTGATATTAGGGAGGTGGACATGGTCATTAGAAAGCGGACAGGTTGGACGCGTTATTAGGTGACGTTCATCGCATCGCGAGAACTGTCCCAGGAGAATGTCCTGCCCCGGACAATGCCGAGATGTTGCGCTGACCCGTCAGTGAAATACATCACGTTGGTGGTCGCAACCGCCAATGCGTCACAATAGCTATCGACGAACCATCACTAGTGATACTTAGGCTGGAATTAATGCCCGATCGTGTGGACCAGATTTTACAGCGAACGAGGTCGTTAGCTTATAGACTGGAACGACATCAATGGCCTGGAACCACCGTTAGCACAATCACAGTAGGTCTCTGGTTAAGTGGACCGATAACGCGACACGGGTCGGACGCGACTACGGACGGGCGGGCGGACAAGAAACCGCTGGGATGTCGGCGGCGAACTCGTCCGGGGATTGCGGCGACCAGAACTTTTCCAGCATGTCCGACGGGACGGGAAATGGATCCGTCGTGTTGATGGCTAAAAGCATTCTGCTTGCCACGTTGCTGGGAGTCGTTCTGCTCGGTAATGCCTTGATGCTGCAAGACGCCTGCTCCACTGGCCATCAGTCCCGGAAGTGGTCGGCGTCGCTCTGGCTACTCAAGGTCAGTATCGATTACCAGCGGTCATCAATCATTCTGTAATGTCAAAACTCTGAGTCTCTCTTCAACGCATTTAGTCCATCGGCAGTTCGTTGAAGTTCACATGTGCATTGTGTGAATAGTTTTACGGACCACGAGTAGTCGGTGTTATAAAAGAGAGCGTAACCTACTAGCATTACACCCATCAACAATTGGCTTTGATCACTAGATACATTAGGCGAAAGTGTGAATAATCTTATGCATATTATACAACATCAGAACACGTTTGCAATGTATCAATTCACGGCAACTATAGGATTATATAGCTAATGTAGTATTATTACTACAATGTATCACTTCAAGGCAACTATATGGCTATATATCTGATGTAGTATTATTACTAGAATGTATCACTTCACGGCAACTATAGCGCTATATATCATATGTAGTATCATAGTACTATTGTTATAATTTGCATGAAATATTTTTCTCTTCATGTGCTTTTAACGAAGCGGTATACGGTACACGTCATGAACATCACATTTCCCTTTTACTGACGACATATTTCAGTTACGAGGATAGTAAAGGCCAAACCTGACCATACAACTTGAACACGAAAAGGTCTGGAATTACCTCAAAGTAATGTCCCGAGAGTTTATCTTAGTTTGGATTTTGCGCTATGGTTTTACCATGGTTTCACACAAGAGTCTCACCGAATAACATTTTAAATGTCAACAAACGTATACCACACCTCACACGTAGTGATCAGTTCAATCATGCACAAAACATGCGCCTTTAAAATTGTTGTCACACGTTGATCACACGCGTAACCCTTTTTGCTTACAACTACGGGCATGATTGCGTCAAACGTTGACTTGTCATTATGAGAATAACACTGTGCTCACATTGAAGTATACAGTTGCTCATCAAGGCATGCTGTTTATCGGCGTGGTTGCAAATTCTATGCCATTTGCGGAAACTGAAATGTGTATGTTCCGTCTTCAGGTGCTTGCGTGTGTCGCTATTCTCAATGCTGTCGTCAACATAGCTGCCTACCTTGCAACGATCGCAACAGGTGAGCTTTTTCGGGAGTGTTTGTGGTGTCCTGTCTAACGTTGCATAAACAAACAGCAATTAACATATTTTGGCGACTATTATATAAAGGCAAGTTCTTAAGTACTTATATGATGCAGTATCCAGTCCTCAGTACTGCGCAAAGCGCTTCACACTTTACGCCCAGGCAGACCTGTTCAATCGAACACCATCTCGACTTCTCTGTGAAACATTCAGCCACGCTGCATGCAATTAATGCTCGAACACTATTCGTACACAAATATCAACTACTTTCTATATATAACAAATGTACTCATTTATACACCCGAGTGAACTGGAGCAACGTAGAATGAACGAACTTGCTCAATGTTCGACACCACAGCACAGGATTCGAACCCGCATTCACACGTCACCGCTCCACACATGTACTATTATACGATTTAAAAGTTTGTAAGTTAACGATAACTTACAAAATGTGTGTGTGTGCGTGCGTGCGTGCGTGCGTGCGTGTGTGAGTGTGTTCACTCTGTGATGATCATTGCCAACGGAGAATGTAAATACTATATACCGTCCTTCAGTTGCAATAATACACAATATCGACGTCGAAACATCGTCAGTCAAACAACGTATAAACGTCATTAGTCAAGCAGTGAGGTGGTAACTTTCGTTAGTGTTCTCCACTTTGCCCGTAAAGTCTGTTACACGGTGACAACTGGTCGTAGTCAGCCCGTGTTAGACTCGTCAATAATTCACTTATCTCTTGTACCAAGGGAAATTTGGCTGGCTTCGGCGCTACATTGCTAAGACAAAGCATCAGATTCATGATTGCTGCGCCTCCGTACAGACAATATTTCCCCTGTGATGTTTCAGTTACGCGCAACAGAAATCAGTATAAAGCATTTGTTATTGCTGACGTAATATTATGTTCCATGAGGCTCCCAAAATACCTCCAAATGCAACCTCCCGACGCTCCCCCAAAACCCCCAACCTCATCCCTTTAAGGCTCCAAAATCCTCCAATTACACATCCCCGAAGTTCCCAAAAAATTCCAACCTAACCCCCATTTCAGGCTCATCAAAAACCTTAAATTGCACCCCCTGAAACATGGAGCGGAGCTATATCTCAGTAATATTTTATTTATAACCGTACTCAGAAATGGAGTAGCTAAGTGGCCTTTCTGTGCAGCTCGTTACGAAAAATGATTTTATCTATGGCTACCGGCTTCCTAGCAATGCCAAATTTCGTTGTTTGTATTAAAATCATCCAATATATATTTTATAGCAGATGTGTAGCAAAGAGAACTGATCTATTGCCAAGACGATTAGCCACTGAAGAACTGCAAAAATTGGACTTGGTGCCACAATCCACCCAGAACATCGCTCACGGTGGGCGTGTGTGTGCGTGTGTGTATGTGTGCGTGCGTACATGCGTGCGTTCATGGCTGCGCGCGTGCGTGCGTATATGTGAGTGTATATGCGTATGTGCGTTTGGGGGTATCCTTTGTACCACAGAAAGTGCCCTTTTGCGACATTGCCGTCCAGTGGAAATTCAATCAAAAAGGCCTTGATTAGAAGAGTCATGTTTTGTACGCACTTAAATTAAGCTAACAGTTTATTCGACGATTTCGTCCTAACTAAACAACACTGTTCTCGTTGTCGATACAAAACGCCATTAAAGTCACATTAAAATTGCACCGATGATTTTAGGCGGTACGACAACAAAGTATTTTTCAATAGCTGTTGTGTTGTCAGTCAGCACTGCAGATTCCCGTAACCAACTCACGATTCTTTCATGTTGCACGCACTTCGTTGTCATTTGCAATTAGCATGTGTCTGATTTCGTTCCGTCATCGCATAAGGGAAGCACGTGCTATTATCGTGCGTGAGGTTTGTGTTGCAACGATAACTACCTACAATTTCCTACGCAAAGGAGGTATGGAAGCACACCATTGCAACGTGTCCCACATTCTTACCAAGGGATGATGCTGTCTCTTCTGAAATGCCTCTCATATCCGGTTTAAACATCTGTGTGGACATTAATCCATCTCCTCCTGTGGGCAGGCCACAGTTATAACTTCCGGAAACGTAGTGCCACAGTAGGCTTGGTTGCCGCCCAGAGTGGACGTTTAAAATGTCGGATCTTTGATTAGGTCAGGGCGTTTTTAGTGAATTTTCACTGGAGGGGGGGCAATGTCTTAAAAGGGCACTTCTAATGGGTAAAAAGGGCAGTTTACGCATACAGTAATGATTATGTTCATAACCCTTAGGCATGTATGAAAGCTTAATATAATGTGTCATTATCTTTGTATCCACCTAGTTGTGGGGTCTACAGTGACGAGTGACGACTGCATCTTGGTATGGAAATAAATGTTACACATATATCCTAGAAAAATGTTTGATTACATCCAATACATGCAGTAGTCTTAGAAATATGAGACGTATCCTGCAAGTCAGAACGTTTGACAATTGTCTCAATTTGACTAGATGAGTTCCGTTTCGCGGGTGAATTTCCTAACGAATTCACGTTGTCCGTAGATGTCCCAGTATGGAGTCCAGGATCTTCTTGTCTTCTCCAAGAATTTGACGACAGTGGGTCGAGGGTCATAGTAAGTGGTGCCCACACTATTCAGTGCCACCATGAGTCGTGCGTTTCTTGTGTCCTCATTCATACTGGTGCGGTGGTTATCGACCACGAGGTTGTGGTGGCTCACGATCCTTTCGGTCTGCATAGAGTGTGGACTCATACAAGCCAGAGATGTCAACACCTTCTGAACTGAACCTGTTGTGACTGGCAGAAGTTGGCGCAGTCTGTCAGTCACCTTACAACCGAGATCACAGCCATCAGGCAGGAATGGCACATTCATCGTGTTTTCCCACTGCTCGGCTTCCAAGTCCGCAAAGTCAGATGCCTCATCTGGGAAAAGGCGCCTGACGACGCGGACACCATGCTCAACGAATGATCTCAGACTGCGTGACATCACTAACTCCTTCATGTCTTTGATGACGTCCTCCTGCTCCGGGTGCACGCGTTCAGACAGGTATTCGTGCGATGCTTGCACAACCTTCAACCTGATCGCTCGTCTGTCGCGGCGGTTTGTACAACTCACTTTCTCCTCTCTTCTTCCCGGGAATGGTTCATCCCTCATTAGGTTCAACTTCTTGATTGCCGCGTCAGTCACAGTGAGAAGATCGCTGATGAACAAATCACTCCTTTGAAACTTTTTCTGGAGTGTTTCAAATATCTCCAGGATGTCGCCCATCAGTGCGGTGATCAACGTGTGTTGATGGTTCCAGATTCTCAGGAACCCTTTGGCTTCAGCCATCTCCTTTCTGTCGCTGGTACTTTCTGGCGCCTGCATCTGTTCCCACGTCGTAATGCAGGCTGGTAGGTTATTCAGCACAGCATCCATCAGCTGCAGTTCGTGCTGGACAAACCTGACAGGTGCCGGGGGAACTGTTTGACATTCCCGGCCTGCGCTGACAACATCTTCATCCGTCTCGGCGTCCGGAAGAATCGTACGAGTCCCAGTAGATTGGACTTCCAGATCCCCAACTCAGGTACGGTACTGACGACCGACTCAACTGGTAAATCAGATCGGTGTGCAGCACACCATAATGTTGCCAACACGGCATTTGTTCAACAAGCAGACGCCATAATCCACCTTGTCTGCCGGTGTTTGCCGCCTCGCTGTCAGTGGTGATACCAACCAGCTTCGTGTCTTTACCTCCTGTCAGATCCAGAGCTTTGTTCACCATTTCAAGTAGTCCAGGGGCACCGTTCTTCTCTGGCGAATGCATGGCAACTCCTACTTGGAGTTGTTTTAATATACCCCAGTGCAAATTAAACCAAACACACTAAAACGAATAAAAAGTAAGCCCTACAAGGGGCTGGTTTGGGAGAATGGGGGCACACTGAGAGGGGAAGTTGGTCTGACTGGGGGTGGGGCAAACGAAAGGGCTGGGGGGCAATGCCCTCCACTTTGTACGTTAAAAAACGCCCTGGATTACGTGCAAGTTGAAGTATGATGTAGATTTGAAGAATTGTATACATAATTTTGGTTTTAACATTCCCGAAACAGCGGAACGCTTATTAATATTTTGAGAATTCAGACAAGTCGCGTTAACGACACGATTAACAGAGCTGGTGATACGTGAATGGTACCACTTAACACATTGGTAATGTAATACTGCCAGTGAACATTTAAGAATTTATGATAGTTTGTTTCCAATGCATGCAAAATGTTAGTGGGTAAATAAACTGTGATCTGTGCCCCTAAACTGTCTTTGAAATGTGGGACGCAGCACAAACTAGTTCCTTCGTAAGGAGCTTCAAAGTTTTATTATATTTACAATAACATACATCCCCTAACTCTAAAGTGTAAACAATAGAATCCGCCATCCTCGCAAGCCAGGGTTGTTTGCCATGCAAAACTAGCCCTGGCAAATCTCCTCATCCTCGCGCGCCAGGGGTCGCTGCTGCTGATTACGTCAGTGCCAGCCAGCAGTACCCCCCGGCTGATCGCTTTCCGAAACTCTGGATTTAAGCTCAGCCTATGAAATCGCTCACTAGATCAGTGGATGTCGCCAGGTCAGGTGGTCATTATAAAACTAATTTTAACCAACCGTGGCTCGTATTACATGCAATTATTAGGAAGAAGAAACAATTATTCAAATACACAATACCGCTCAGCTGCTCGTGCTAATGGGCGAACGGGTTATATATTGGGATTCCCAGAAGTCGTATATGATATACGTGATGCAGTCGCGATTGGCGAAGTCAATTACTAGTGACTAAGCTAACTTCCGCACTTCGCGTAGGGGATTAGCCAGGGCTAATGTTGTGTGGCAAATAGCCCTGGCTTGTGAGGATGGATCTCCTATGCGAAGTGCGGAAGTTAGCCGAGTCAAACGCCGACGCATACGTTGATATAATTTATTAATCGGCCCGCAAGCAAACGGCATTTACATTGCATACCTGACACAATGTAACCGTTATACGGGTATATCAATTGAAAAATGCTTACGATTGCGAGTCAGTTTTCATTTAATGGTAAATTGTTTTATATAATTCATCTTTATTTTATTTACTATTTGTATTTTTTCTTCCTTTATATCTAGAATTGATAATTGTTTCACAATTTTGTTTTTAATTAGACATTATAATTATTATTTATATCTTATTGTGAATTGTATATTTGATCAAGCTGTATAAATGTTGATGTAGGAATGTGTGCATGTCTGATTGATGGCCCATTGAAATATCAGATATTATACGTGGCATGGTCACCATCATGGAGTAAAGCTTTTACTTATTCACTAATGAAATGAATATTTTGTAGTCGCAAACATTAGCATGCAGTATATATATATATATAAAGCTGTGCTATATTACCGTCATGTTGACTTGATATGTCTGCAACTGTAGATTAATTTCTTGAACATCAATATATCAAAATAAATGGAGCTGGTAAGAAAAATCATACCACACATCAGTTCAAATTTAAATCCCCACTGGGAGTCAATTTTAATGATGATATGTACACAGAGTGTAATTACATGTCACTGACACAAGGAGAACAACTCCATAACATACATGTGTGTAATTATAAGGTTACTGTCACTTTTGATGTTTACCAAGGCTATGTTAGTATATCTGACATCTAGTATTTACAAATTTCTGCACAACTTTCTTTTTGATATAACAACTTATACATAATGCAAAACATTTTAGATTCCTTTCCTGTAAATTATTTACCAAAAAATTAAATAACCTACTGTTTATTTTAATATTTGTGGAAGAAATTGGCAAAATTGCCCAAGAATAATTGAAATATGTGTTCTATTGTTCATGCCAAGTACAATTTGACAAACTGTCCTATTCAGCTCTTCTGTTACAATGTTTTTAGAACACCATACTTCACACACATATATAGCAAAATTGGCCATAACAAGTGAATCAAAAAGTTCTAACTGGATACCAACAATATGTTTTAGCTAAGGTCACAACCAAGTGGCTACACTTGTAGAAAACAACATATAACCAACATTAAATAACACTCCATCTGACCAATTCTGATTAGTGGATTAGTGGGTTTTACCCAGTGAAATGTTCTGAGTCACACAATGTCCAAAATGATGGGTTGCAGCCAATCGCTGTCGTTTCGTTGGTGACAGATGCATGGCCGACTGTTCTCGGGGCGTTTGCAGTACGCATGCTGCCCTGAGAATGATGCCTTGGTTGGTCTCCTAGTAGTGAGTCGCTTTCGACCACCACATGCCATCTTGCGACGGACTGTGGCAGTAGGCTGGACGCCAATCATTGTTGACGTCTGGAGAACACGTGGACCATCTGGCATGTCAAACTCATCATCGCTGTTCTCCACCTTGCTCTCAGATGCCTGGTTGTGATGAGGCTTCCGGTGTCTCCGTGCCATTGATGTTGGTTGTACACCGATGTGGAGTGAAGGTCGTACCACTTTGCATCCACTTTTCATTGCCTTCTTCTCAACAAATTTACCAAATGTGTGCAATGCACTAACCATTTGGGACTCTGTTGTGCATTTCTCATAGCTGTTCACAAAGTTATGAAATGCCGGCAGATACTCAGCACGATTCGCTTTCAACTTTTCACCCATGTCTAGGAAAACATTATTCAGTTTGTCTTCAATTAACAACTCAGTGGTACCACCACTGATGTCCCCATTGTCACAAGACACTTCGCTAGCACGTATCACTGCTGCCACATGCATTGGTGTCACTGTGAGCTGCAGTGTCACCATGAGTGTCACCGTTAGCAGCAGTGTCACCATGAATGTCACCATGACTGTCACTGGGAGAGTCACTGTGTCAGTTTGCAACACACCGCGCTGCAGAGGCAGAAACCATGCATCGTCCAGTTGTTGGCTCCCATTGCGATGGAGTGAAACAGCTTCTTTTTCTCAATGGAGTGAACGGGCAGGAAGCTCAGAGAGTCAACAGCGTGGACTTGGATCACTGCAGCCTGGTGCTTACATGGAGCTCCAGAGCATCCCACCAGACAAGTACATATGCCGACATGTACGTCTACATGATGAGTTTCGTGCCCTGACCCACTGTTGACCTTGTAGTGGCCATCGGTGACACGCTCAAGTGTGTCGCGTGGCACATTCTTCGGGTTTGGATAGAACCGGGACACTATGCTGTGGCCGGTAAGTCGATTGTTGGCAACATCGACCAGCTTCCGTACATAGTAGTCTTCAAAACGTGTCGTGGTGAAGGATGTCAGCTGTACAACGTTGAATGCTTTCGACCGGTAGAGGATCTTGTCTTTGAGGATTCGCGTGGCTGCCTCACAGTATGCTGTGGTATTATTTCCCCGTGTTGGAAGGTTGAGTCGATCCACAGTAGCCCAACACGAGCGTCTGTCGAGGATAACTGCAACGTGTGCAACGAAGCTGGGATATGACAATGCAACAAAGTCCGTCTTCGTAGCCACTTCAAACAGTTCATGCAGGTGATCGTGACTTCTTGCATAGAGCATCGGCTTGAACAACTGCAGGTGATGGGGGTCTGTCTTTTTTATTTACACGGTTCTTTGCATCCCACAACCACGCCACTTTGCCTGCAGTAGGTGGAAGTGGTAAAGCAGCAACCTTGAACTTGGAAAGACTGCTTGGAAAGCCGAGCGGAGTGCAGCACAGTCATCGGTCATGAAAACAGCCGGTCCCTCCGTGGAATCAGTTTCTCCATCTGCTGCTTCAATCCATCGGCTTGCCACAAGTCTCTCCGTAGTGCTCTTTGAACACTTTCTAGAAGAGCCTGGAGGAAGAGAAAATATTAAATAAAAATGTCATGCATGGCTAACTAAAACTAGGCTGCCCAAAAACAGTTGGAGAAGATCAACAATTGTTGAATTAAAGAAGATTTATAGAACCTGGAATGAAGCTGTGGATTTAGTCTGTCATATGGAGAAAGAGTAAGGCGTATCCTGAACAACACAAGAAATACATTTTAAGTATGTTTTGTTAAAAACCACCATTCCAGCTGCCATATTTCCCTTTAATTATTAGTATTCTATATCCACTTTGGCAAGGAATAGCCTGTAAGCATTTACACGCCATATAGTTACCTATAGTTACCTATAGCACCATTGCAGATCAGGACAGTATGCTCGGTCGGCAGAGATCTTGGGATACTCATCAACATGTTCAATTTGCAAATCGTACTTCAAAGTGTCCAGTGCTGACGACGGAGAATGCCCTGAGCGGAAGTGACCCAGGATTGTTGCTCGTGTCGCTGCAGAAACGTCACGATGGCGCAGTGCCTCTGCACTTTCTGTCTCATGGTTATCCGTCCACCCAAGTGTGACTGTTGTAGGATGCCCAGCCAGAACGTGACAATCTGTTGACCTGTTAAAATCAATTCCCTTTTGTGATAATAATGCTGAACTATTATTATGAAAATTACTACTATGGTGCAGTAATACAAAACCACCAACATAAGACAGTGAACTGTATCATGAAAGCAACTAAGTCAATTCATTATATGTATAAGAACTTTTTCTAATTAGTCCACCACCATAACTTTTTGGAATGTTTTGAAAGAAACCTGCTATTAAGGCCGATGTCATAATGAAACATACTGATATAGTTTGTTGGGCAAATATCTTAATCTTGTGTTATAACACAGTGAAATATACATATGCACGCAGCCACACACACAAACCTACTAAATATTTTCATTTCCAAAATTAGCAAATACTGGGTTTCATTTCAACCAACTCATATAATGACAGGTTATAATATTATAAGTATTATTGATTGCGTCTACGAGATTTCTGCACTCTTTTCACTACACCGGTCATTGTGCTCGGGCAGGAGGTATTCTTTTCACTACACCGGTCATTGTGCTCGGGCAGGAGGTATTCTTTTCACTACACCGGTCATTGTGCTCGGGCAGGAGGTATTCTTTTCACTACACCGGTCATTGTGCTCGGGCAGGAGGTATTCTTTTCACTACACCGGTCATTGTGCTCGGGCAGGAGGTATTCTTTTCACTACACCGGTCATTGTGCTCGGGCAGGAGGTATTCTTTTCACTACACCGGTCATTGTGCTCGGGCAGGAGGTATTCTTTTCACTACACCGGTCATTGTGCTCGGGCAGGAGGTATTCTTCGATCCGTTTCTGGCATCAGCAGTTGAAGATTTCGCTCTTGTCTGATGCTGGCAGCGTAGATCAACCTGAATATTACATAAAGCAAATGTTTACACCAGACTAGTTTCTGTCACAATGACCTCACACACATGAATCCATGTGCTCTGCTAATAGCATGTCCGTGCATAATTTCTACTTGCACGTCCGGGCAAGTGGTGGCATATGCCAGCTTGCCCGACGGTACATTTTATTTGCCTTTTATCAAAAGGATTGTCACTTTTAGCGTGATATTTTAAAAATACATCGTTTTGAAATTGCAGTAAACAAAAAAACCAACAGCAAACTACACAAACACAGTTTTATCAATGTGTGATTATTAGAAAAACATTTGCTAGCTTTTGGATAATGTGGGGCATAAATTGAGTTCAGAATATCAGATTCTCTCTCTAATTATATATTAGCATTCAAAAGTAATCAAAATCAATCACCTGTCACAGGAACAGGGGATAACAATGTAGAATTATTTTCAATTGAAAGAATTGTGACAAAAGTTAAAACTTGGTACATATATAGCAAATACATGAAGTTAATTATATCAAAAGCTTGTGATGATAAGTAATGGCCAAACCACCTGCGGCATGAGGGCATTTTTTTCACATTTTATATTTTCTTCTCATATTTGGAACCTAGCCACACTTTAATATTACAATTGATTTAGATTTATGCTTTCTTCTGGAGAAGCATCTATACTTTGAACTTTCCGAAGTATTGCGATACTTCGATATATATCGAACCAGCAATCATTGCTAGTACTAACAACTACAACTTTAGTGCCAAAAAACAAAACGTACACGAAACAGTGTTCATACACCTCCATCTGGATACGTCTTACTCTTTCTCCATGTGACACGTGCTTTCTTTTCAAAGTTTGACACCCAATCACATGCTCCTTCTGCTGTGCCAATGGGACGTCTCAGTGTGGACTTGAAGTTCTTCTCATTCTCCATCACGTCATGACTACATATTTTGTAAAAATTAGCAGTTTTTTTCAGGAAGGATTGACTTAAAGTAAACAGAAAATTATAAACAAGTCTGCAACATAGTTTGCATAGAAAATATAATTTACAGAACACATTTCAACAATCTTACACGTAATTAGTAGGCTTTGTAATAATTTTATAGTAATTCAATTATAGGGATGTAATTGTGATTTATCTATCCAATCCTATTTCTGGACACATGGAAAATCACTGAAAGCATTAAAAAGCCTAATTTTAATTAACATAGCACTGTATATTTGTAATAGTTAAATTTGACTAATACATAAATGTAATATAAAATTTCCCACAACATGACTTTAAAAAGTAATTTCAAAATGATTAATTAATAAACGTATGACTACTTACGTAAGGCCAATATAAAAAACTTGACAAACACAACTATTTAATTATATACTATCCCCTATAGTCTATACTATAGGCATACCAAATATAGGCGTTACACACGTACGCCACATAATACCTAGAACGACATAAAACGATAGAACGACATAAAACGTTAGGGCGCACTATTTGTGCTCCCACCAGTATACAGGGATACATGTGTCGCTATGTCATGGCATGTTCGCGCCATGTTCGCGCCATGTTCGACCTTATTACTTGTAGTTGTAAGCAATCGGCGTCACGAGCGCTCTCAGATCACAGAATGATCATCTCTGATCTGAATTTATTGGAATTGGAACAATTGATTCGACAAATATTTCAATACGCCTATATTGCATTTGTGTTCATTACAAACATGGCATTGCATATACGTCGATTTTTGCATTACTAACCTGTACAACTGGAAAAGATGCCAGCGTCTGTGACATACAAACACACACCGCCATGTCGGCATCAGTCGCACCACGCATGCCCACTTTGCTACTGATGACGTCTTCCGTGTGTCAATCAAAGGGCCTGTATATGCAGATGAGCCATACTGCCCGGATGCCACCTACGAAAAAAATCACGCGAGCGGTATTGTGTATTCGAATAATTGCTTCTACTTCCTAAACATTGCATGTAAAACGAGCCACGATTGGTTGAAACTAGTTTTATTATGACCACCTGACCTGCCGTCAACCACTGATCTAGTGAGCGATTTCATAGGCTGAGCTTAAATTCAACGTTTCGCAAAGCGATCAGCCAGGGGCTGCTGGATGGCACTGACGTAATCAGCAGCAGCGACCCCTGGCGCACGAGGATGGAATACGCACCATTACGTAAAGTTTGTATTATGAAAACTGTACCTAGTTAACAATCAAATGCACATAGCGGTGCTCAAAATATCCAATTCAATGTGTTATCAGTAGTGATTAATTAGGATATCATATGCCATAGGGGTCACATCGGTGAACTAAGTTTGAGCATATCACTTGATTTGGCCTACCACTTGATTCAAACAGAAAACGCCTCCAGAATTCGCGTGGCAAGTTCGGGCAAGTTCATGAGAAACTGGTTTGGCAGTTTATTTACCGTCATTTGTGGCATGCTGACGGTGACACGGTCATTCAAAAAGTTAATTCTGGAAGCACACCGATCGATATGTTGAATTGGTATAACGACACGGAATGTCTCTCCTTGATATTTCGATTTGCTCGACACTGACCAACAGTTATAATATACATTAAAATTAAAAACCGATCACGACTTTTCCGTCTGTTATTTCACTTCATCCAATGACCGGGGAGGGTCCTAGGGTGTCACTTTCACGCAGAGGCAATGTCAGCCTGGTATATAATAGGCCTGGCAATTATGCTATATTGTCCAGCTAGCTTATCTTGTGGCATCCCAGTTTTCTCTTGCCCCTAGGATGCTTTGCATGACGTTTTTTGAGAATGTATTATGCCGAATGACGTGGCCAAAATGGAGTGCGTCGTTTCATCGTTAACAACAAAAGCTCTTAGTTTCCAGCAAGGGAGTGAAATTGCCGTCCCAAATATTCGTTTGTTTTAATCTTGGTATAAGAAATGAAAAGGAATCTCTAGAAATATTCGTCGCTTGGTTCCTGCTGTCATATGTCAGCTCATGCAACTGGTTTGAATGTGTTAATTAGTTGAGACGTTTGACACAGCGGAAACAGACGATAGGTCATCTCGGTGCAGAGAACACAATGAGGGGTTATATAATAATCCAAGTGCCGGTGCGCAGACACCCTTGGCAAGTGGTAAACATCTAGGGCAGGGGTCGGCAACGTTTTTGAATGAGGATGTAATAAGTGATTTGGCCTAGGTCAGCGGGACACACATGTATTTCTTACTATTGGTTATTACTACCCTAAATCTTCATGAACACTAGTGTATTATGTTATGATAAGTATAGTTGTATAGCTCCCTAGCGCCTTGACCCATCTGTTGACAACTGGAATAGTACTTATGGATTTTGAGATTGACCAATCCTGTTGTCTTGATGCACCTTTGAGCTTGGTTGCCAAGGATTTAGATGATTAATTATTATTATGATTATATAGTAACTATATAGGCAGTCTAGCTCATATGCGTTTAAGCTGAATTTTGGCAGTGTATACAAAAAGAGTTGTTATCATTATGAAATATCAGTGGCTAATTTTGAAATTGTTTCTATAAAATATGCCATGTTACATCTTGACCAAGTGCTCCATGTCCAAGTGATCTTGGCGTGTGTGATCAGTTTAAGAAACTCTTCAGTCGGCGAATATACACCTCTTTGAATGTCATTATGAGTGCTACAGAGCCACATTACATGTTGGTGAACTTCATCTACACAGTTTCCGGCGCGTCGTCGATGATAACGTGTTGTAAAATAAGAGCAAATACGAGCACCGAGATTTGTAAAACGCTCTACAAACTCCCGTATCGGCTGCGCAATGAATGCTTCGCACGTGTCCAGCCTTTCTGGTTCGTTTTCAAGAGTGTTGAGAAATCCAAACTGCAACTTTGTGTCTCCGACAATTGCAACTTGCTGAAACGAACTGTAAGAAACGAACTATAAAAGTTCCTTGGTAAGATGTTCTCGTCTCAAGAGTTTAAAATTCAGCAAACTGAGATGCACCACGATGTCGACAAGAAATGAAAACTCGCAGATGCACCTGGGGGTCAACGATGTCCGGTAGACCTTACCCATTGAAACGTCTGTTCCATGAACAAGTTATTTTCATGTCTCAGCTCGTGCACGCGACCCTTCATGGCACAACGACTCTGCCAGCGCACTTCGCAGCAGTAGAGGAGATCTTTATGTTGCCCATTTATCTCTACCAGAAGGCACTTGAACTGCTCAAGATTTAGGCCACGAGCGCGAACATCGGTCACGGTCTTCACGACGGCGCTCAGTATCGTTGGTATTTCGTTGCTTTGCTACACAGGTCTTATTGGGATACAAGCAGGGATAGATGATGGTGTTGGCCGGAAGAGATTCTCAGTGGCACCTGCATCGTGTCGAACCTTTCCAATCAGCAAAACAACTCCTTTATTTCTTCCTCCCACGGAAATGTTTATATTTTTGTCATCCCGCGGGCCGCATTGTGTGCAATCTCGCTTTTAGCGCGGGCCGCATGAAATAGCTTCGCGGGCCGCATTTGGTCCGCAGGCCCCAGGTTTCCGATCCCTGATCTAGGGTTACCCAGGGTAGGGATTTGTGGTAGACGGCATCGAGTCGGCAGTCAGAGTTAGTAGTGGGCAGACATTGACCTAGCCTCGATTATCCAGGCGCCGTGAACAATCGCTTGGCCTCTCACTAGGGCCTGGATTATTAAGCTCCAGTCAATGTTACCGGTAGGGGGTTTTACCCCAGATTCGGGTAGAGACGATGATTGGCTCTCAAGCCAACTATGAAATAACAAATTAAATAAAGATACACTTTTATCAGATAATACTATACTATAACAACTATTCAACATTAAACTTATATTGGAAACATGTCACACACAAATAAACCGACATTAAAGTTTTTCGTACCTTGGTGCCTATTTACTAGGTGGCAGCTCTCATGGCTGTCGAAGATTCCGTATTGACTTTCTTTGCTTATGCTCGAGCAAAAAAAGACTAAGTGTGAATAAGCATGATATAAATATCAAACAAGGACAAATTTAACTAAACAAAGTGCAATAGATGTATCGCGCAACGGTCGGAATGCTAACATATATATGTAGTCGCCAAAGCACACCAAGACGTGCTGATCTTGGTGCCTAAATCTGTAGCGTGTCGAGCTGCTATTTTTAGGGTCCTCAGTTCGAATCCCACAGAGTACATGAAACTTTTGTTTGTATTCATTTAGTTTGTATAATACTATTTCGGGCACTATTTCGTAATTTAATTTCGTTATAGAAAACATACATAATATATAAACATGCATTCTGGGGGATAGACGTGCTAATTGGCAGTGGCAGTGAGCAGTCAAAACGCGATTCTGAGCCAGACTATCTTCCTGGCGAAGTCACGCAGCCAGGCGAGAGTCGGTTAAACGAGACTAATAATTATTAATACACGGCTAATCTTGACAATACGTCACATATAACTTCATAAATTGATGACGCTTTAATTCATGAGTATACCAGTTTTGCCATCTAGCGGATAACATTCAGAAGGGCCATTCAGAGCTAGACTATCGTTCTGGCGAAGTCGCGCAGCCAGGCGAGAGTCGGTTAAGTGAGACTAACATTGACCGAGTGTAGTAGGAATTGGCGTGAACATTAGAGGGGTGAGACCACTGTTAGACTTCCTTTGGTGTTAAAGTAAAACACGGTGCCCTGAAAATGGTGATATTTTAAATTTCAGACCCTTTTTATGTGAACTGAGTGCACTAAACCTGGCATATCAACAGGTTTTGTGGTCAAATGTATTGGAAGTGAAATGACGCATATTTGGAAGAGTTTAGTTGGCGGAGTGATTTTTTGCCATTTTTTTCCACATAGCACACGTGGGTGCAGAAAAACGTGGTTATTTTGGTCAATATCTATGCGCACCGTGTATGCATGCGTTTTAAAAGGGCTGGAGGTATGTGATTTTGACGACATTTCATCAGCATATCAATGACATGATAGCAGTGGCTCTGAGTGAATTTCAATTTTTTATCAGATGCAGTTTTCTTATAACCTGACAAAACGTTAACATGGTCGCCAATGAGAAATCTAACAGTGGTCTCACCCCTAGAGCGGACAGAGCCTTTGTGACAGTTGTGTATCGTCGAGGTTTTAGCCGTTCATCGCAATGTTAATGGGGTGTTCTGGTTGGTACTGGGGTCTCCTGCATAATAGGTTTGAGGAATGAATGCGTTGAATAGAAAAGGCGGTTGGGCACGCTTAACTCTTACGCTACAGTTGTCTTGAAGAGGTCGCCATGTTGGTTGTTTCAGATACGGTCGACAACGTATTTCAAAAGAATTACCTATATACATGTTTCGTTTAGCAGGCTAAGCCATTGTAATGAACATCGAAGTAAATGTTGTCACAAACATGATGTCGACAATATTAAACAAACATGCGTGTGTATGTGAGTCACAGAGCTGACCTAGGAGATACGATGCAAGACAGTTCGAAGGATGTATAGTTGGACGGAGGAAAAGATGGGAAGATAACACAGAAGGGAATGGTTGGGATCACTACGATCGTAGCTAAGACGAACTGCAATATTAACAATATGAGAAATATAACTGCATCAGAGATGAATAAGACAAGGTGGAGATGATTCGTGGCACAAACACCAAGCGCGTAGCAAAGCGAAATGAAGTTAATTACTGGAGACAACTGCACGAAATGGCAAATAGCTAAGACATTATGCAGTCATGATTGAGACGAGCTGACTTTAGTTGAACACTTGGAAAACAGCACAGGACAGGGATCCAAAGGAACTGTTCATCTTGTTGATGAATTACAAATAATTACATATAATTTTATGGTGGTTTTGTTTGATTAAAACAAGATCGACTTTTTTGAGTGATTGCAGGTTATTTGAAAGACAAGGATTAAACGCTACATGCGATTGATTGCGGCAACTTCCGGCTTGCGTCAGCGTTGTAACCGAGCGCCACTTTCTGACGCTGGTGGGACAAGAGGCCTCACACAGATGGAAAATTACCAGAAATGGAAAACATATTATCATATTGTTTCAAATACAAATGCTGCACTATTCACACTGGTAATTAAAACTAGCATACACCCAAAAAACACTTATTTACTGTGGAGTGCTCTTGAAGAAGAGATTTATTCACCACTGATTTAACAAGGAAGGAAAAGTCCCCATAAAAACAAACGTAACATGTCAAAAACGTGGTGTAAGTAAATAACTCTAAATAACTATCGTTGTGTTTTCTTAAAAACACTACTACTAACTGGCAGATCAGAAGATACTGTCCAGGTCTTTAGGATATGAACGAACACCGAATGAAGAGAGTAGACGTCGGCACCTTGGAGGAGATTCACGTCAGTTGCTCCCAGTCGCCGTATTAATATGTACTGTAGATGACCGTCAAAGAAAGGAAAAGAAATCCAAATAATCATAGTATATTAATGTGAAACATGCGATGTGATTGAATGGCTCTGCACTAACAACTAATATATCACTGTTGCAACAACAGGAAAACACATTAATTACGTTTTGCATTGCTGTCACTTTACTTGAGCAAGAAACATATTCTTCGCCGACCAGCAGGTTACAAGATAAGTATAGCATTGTAAGATCAAATGTAGGAACAATCGGAACAACGGAAGCACTTATGTGTTATGTGTCTTTGCAATAAATATATAATATCACTACATTGTACATAATAACATTAAATACGGTGCAACCTGAAGGACAGATGTCAGATTCGCAGAGTTAAACGATACGTGTTTGCGATTGCCGTCAGAACTGCGACGTTTAGATGGTAATATTGCGTGTATGACGGCAATGTTTCACCGAACCGGAGGCTCATGCCATTACGTGAGTGCTGTTAGTGCGGAACTGTATTTGCGTCAACATAACAACCACGACTCAGCTTTCCATTATGAACGGTCCATTATGAACGGGGATGGAATCGGTTGCCTGCAATGCTCATTCACAGTCATCGTAACTTGGAGACATAAATGTCGTCTAGGATATCGCATATTTAACGATTTATATTTAATCCTGGTGCCAGTGCAATGCATTACGGCAAGAGACAGGAGTGAGAGAGGGGGCGAGAGAAGGAGGGACGAAGGGAGGGAGGGCGGGAGGAAGGGAGGGAGGGATGGATGGAGGGAGGGAGGGAGGGAGAGAGAGGGGAGGAAATGAGAGAGGGCGGGAGAGAGGGAGAGAGGGGGGAGAGAGGGGGAGAGAAAGAAGAGGGAGAGAGGGAGAGAGGGAGAGAAAAGAAGAAGATGAAGAGAGAAAATGAGAGATAGCGTGAAAGCAAGAGAGCGAGAGAGAGAGAGAGAGAGAGGGGGGAGAGAGACAGACAGACAGACAGAGAGAGAGAGAGAGAGAGAGACGGGGGGAAGGTGGCTGGGTGAGTGAGTGAATGAGTGAGAGAAAGTTTGATAGAAAGAGACAGACAAACATACAAACAGACAAGCAGACCGACAGACCGACAGGCAGGCAGACATACAGACAGACAGACAGACAGACAGACAGACAGACAGACAGACAGACAGACAGACAGACAGACAGAGAGACAGACATACATACAGACAGACAAACATACATACGTACGTACATACATACGTACACACATATACACATACTTGTACACGCCCGCACGCACGCACACACGCACACAAACACACACACACACACACACATTTCGCGCATTCCACACATTTTCGTTATCACGAATTAACACAATGTCGACGTCCTTAAATGTTTTGGTGTGCCTAGTGTGCAGGGATTCCTTATAGCGCAGAAACGCGTCAATGACGCGTAGTGCGCTTGAATGCCGCATACCTTTTTTGCTGCGTGTGCCCTCCCCCCAAAACGTGTTTGAGAAATGTGAGAAAATTGAGGGGCATTTGTGAAGAATCCAGGCCCACTTTGATTTTGCCGTTAATAACTATTGTTTTGCCTAAATTTGACACGTTGATGCAATAATTAAATCATTCCACAACATCCCAGGCATGTTTACGCTATAAAATATTGTGTCTTAGGCTTTAGCGCATTTTGAGGCCCAAGTATCGCTACTATTTGCCCGAACTCAGACAAAGACCGCGCTGACAACAAACAGAACAATGGCCTGAATATATACTAATCAATACCCTTGTGTCTTGCCTAATCCTTGACTGTGGTTGACAATGTTTATAAGCTTTAGACAAGCACCGTGAACAGCATTTGTTGCCGCCTACACCATGATGGTATCGCCCATCGTCAACTTTCAATTCTTGCCGAACAAAGTGCAATCCGTTCATATCTACATACAAAATAATATCCATCCAGACATGTACACTATATGCACGTTTTTAATGCATGCTTGTTTGCTAACTATTACACCTGGAATACATTATAAACGAAAAATAAACATTTTTAAAAGCATATTTATTAATCATGCCTCCGTCATTAAGGCTCACAAATAGTACATTTATTACAAATGCCCCTGTCACCTTGGGTCAAAAACTTTGGAAAAAGACTGCTATGTTCTAGTCTTACATGTAATAGTTGTACTGTGTAGTATAATTTAATTGGGCTAATTTAATTGGGTAATTTTCCCTTAACTTATAATTTAATTTCCTCTCAGAAGACTACACCAATGCAATCTCAACCACAGACAGTGTGAGGCTGTTCCATACATATGTTCATCGGTGTTTCAATGAGTTTGTTTTAAATGTTTAATCAACATGGTTCTTTGAATAGTTTTAGCTGATGCTCTCTCGTATGTGAATCGTTGTCATTCAATGTCAAAAACTGCTGCATCGTATTTCTCAGTTAGAATCTCCCTATCCTTGGAGCAGTAGACTGTAGTAGCATGACCAGTCCATGAAAAATGGGGCACACCTACCCAGAATGTATCTAGTTTAGTAATGTTATAGATTTTGAAAACAACCTGTACATTTCTGAGCACTTTGATATTGATGGTTATATATTTTGTATCCAGAAATTTGTCGTGTAGGCAGTCCTGGATAGAATTCAAAACAAGTTAAATAATAACATGTTCTGTTTAGCTTATACACTACATCCCTTAATCGAGTTACAACTGACCATAATATAAACCATCACTTGTATGCTGACGACACACAGGTGTATATATAACTTTTACCAACTGGTACACAGACATCTCTATCAACTTTAAATGACTGTCTCACTGACATCTTGCTGTGAATGGAAGCAAGTAAATTGAAGCTAAATCCAAATAAAACTGATCTAATTATGATTGGCACAAAACAACAACGAAACAAGGTTGTTAACTACTTTCCAGTTAAATTGCTTGGTAGTGATACATCACCATCAGATACTGTTCGTAATCTAGGTGTTATCTTTGACAGTGATTTCAGTTTTGACCAGAACATTTCTCAAGTATGTAAATCCTGTTTCTATCATATACGTTATTTCCGCCGAATTCTGCGTCATTTGCCTTTATCTACTGCTAAAACAATATCAGTATATATAATTAGCAGTCGCCTTGACTACTGCAACTCACTCCTAAACGATATTGCAAATAAGGACTTAGCTAAACTCCAATGTGTACAAAATTGTTTAGCACGTGTGATACTAAAAGCACCTTGTTTCTCACCATATCTGCCCCTACCTAGACAGTTGCATTGGCTTCCAGTTACACATCGAATAGAATTCAAATTAGCCACTATCACATATCGCACCCTTTATACGCAGCACCCATCCTATTTGTTTAGTTTCCTTCGTTTTTCCGATAGCCGCAGGAATCTCAGATCGTCTGTTTCACAACGACTTTTTGTTCCGAAAATCAATCTTAATATCGGCAAACGTGCTTTTTCTGTAGCTGTACCCAAAACCTGGAATCAAATCCCAAACGCCTAAAAATCATCTGAGAATTATTTTGTTATAGATACCTTTCGTAAAAAACTGAAGACTTATTTATTTGAAATAGCTTTCCCACCCTAACTTTCGGCAGCCCCTTGCTCTAATGACGACTCTTGCTTGTCCCTGTTAATGATTTTGCCCAATGATTCTTGTATGTTGCGCCTCTGAGCTCAGATTCATGGGGATTTAGGCACTATAGAAGTTTGTCATTATTATTATTACATGCGTAATGTAAAAGAAATGTAATATTAAAGAAATGTAATGTTAAAGAAATGTAATGTTCACATTTACCAAGTTATCTAAGCGATCATACTATCATGCAAATTAATTAATACAATTGTAATCAACTGATTTGGGGCACATAAAATTTCAAAAAGGCACATAGTTCTATATCTGATGTGCTCGAAGGGCACATGCATGTCTTTTCCCAGATCGATCCCTGAGTGTGCATATGTATGCATACAACTGTGTAGCTAAGAGAGTTTTCAGATCATTTGCGTGGTGTCAGTTATCGAATGCTCTACGCCAAGGAAAGTGTACGCGCGGTGTATGTGTATATGTGTGTGTGTGTGTGTTTGTTTGTGTGTGTGTGTGTGTTTGTGTGTGTTTGTGTGTGTTTATGTGTGCGTGCGTGCGTGCCTGTGTGTGTGTGTGTGTGTGTGTGTGTGTGTGTGTGTGTGTGTGTGTGTGTGTGTGTGTGTGTGTGTGTGTGTGTGTGTGTGTGTGTGTGTGTGTGTGTGTTTGGTGTGTGTGTGTGTGTGTGTGTGTGTGTGTGTGTGTGTGTGTGTGTGTGTGTGTGTGTGTGTGTGTGTGTGTGTGTGTGTGTGTGTGTGTGTGTGTGTTACATGTTAATCCTTCCCGGTAGACATCGTCTGAGACGTCCAGTTGCTGTCTCGGAATTATATGCACTGTAGGTCATTTGATAATTGCATCTTTATAACACAATGAGCGATCTATGCTGTCCCCATTACGGTAATGTGGTCTTAGTTAATACGATTCGCATGTGATGAACTCAGCCTTTCAACTCATTTGGCGTCTTCGCGTACCGACAGTTGTGCTGTGGTCAGTTTTATCCAAACCGCCCTTAAAATACATTTGTCAGGTAAATGTTCCTGTTTGCTCTGTAACGTTTGCTGTGCTCAAACCGTCAAGTGCGTACAAACAAAGACGTGCAGATATTTTAATAAACGTCAGGTCTCCACGGTAAAATATTTTGAGAAGTCAGTGGTTGGTACTGTTGTATTATTTATTGATATTGTGTGTACATGAAACATATAAAAACCATGTGAGTAGGCATATGTACTACATCGTTTTTTTCTGGACACCATATCTGGCACTTTATATTTAAGGTAATCTACCTGAGTTACTAGTGGGGCTTAAAATAATACCGATATGATTAATGCGGCTGGATGTTAAGTGGATGCCTGATCACGTAGGTTGTAGGAAATGTCGGAATCCAGTAGGAGTCGAATATAGGAAAGAAATAATTTTTTTACATGTGAAGAAAAGAACATTTTCAAGATACACCAAGAAATCACAGTGGTTGTAGACATTTCGAATATGCCTTAAATCTGAGATAACAATTTCACATAAATTGCCCTCGACAACCTATACATTTGCCGTGAGCTAGTAAAGAAAAGCACAATGTCAATAGCTTACTACGTTATGAACTGTCTGGCAATATGTTATTGTCTTGCAGATATTGGTCGATTTTCTTCCCACACGACTGCCAAATGGAATATAAATTGGCTGAAGGGCACGAACAGCAGAAATATCCTTGCCTCAGCCAATTAGAGTCTACTCGCAACAAGCCGCGATGCCTCCCGTGCATACCATAACACTGCTATTGGGGCGTCGTATTTTGGTCGTCGCCACGTTTCGCCAAAAATAGTAGCGCTCTAGTTGCATGATTATGCTTCGGTATAAAAATGGCAGTCGTGTTATTGGCAATATGCGCGTTATGTGAAGATGTACGCCTCATGCGTGGATGGTTGGTTGGATGGATGGGTGGGGTGTATGGGAGGGCGGGCGGGCGGGCGGGCGGGCGGGCGGGCGGGCGGGCGGGCGGCGGGCGGGCGGGCGGGCGGGCGGGCGGGCGGGCGGGCGGGCGGGCGGGCGGGCGGGCGGGCGGGCGGGCGGGCGGGCGGATGGGCGGGTGGTTATATTTGAACCAATACTAAGCACGCCACATTTTTTGACTTTGATGTAATAAATGATATATGAATGTATATTTTAGTTGTAAAATCCCACAACAGGAATCAAAAACGTGTGAATATATAAGTAAGCCTGTTCGTCACACAATATTGTGTCCAGCAGCTCGGTCACCCTTCTTCTATCCTATCTTCGTCTGATGTCGTTGTAGGGCGCGATAGTGTAGTTAGTAGAACATTAAACATGAAATGAATGTCATTCTTCTTCTATCAGAGATGGCCTCCATCTAAGTGGAAAGGGGCAGCAGTATTCTCAGGGAATCTGCTGCGATCTGTTGACAGTGGGACAGGTTGCATATATTTAAAATAAATTCGCAGGGGGGACTCACAGAGAAGCCTGAAACTGGAAGCATAGGTAAAGACAGCAAAACTAATTCAGCAAAGAACAGTCTGGAAAACTGTTCTAAAGCTGCACATAAATTTGTTTGTTTAAATGCAAGGAGTATAGTAAACAAAAGAAATGAACTAAACATTATGGTAGAAGATATTGACCCTCACATAATAGGTATAACCGAATCGTGGGCAACCACCGATATATCAGGTGCCGAATTGGGAGTGACAGGATATGTAATGTTTAGGAAAGATAGAATAGGAAGATGGGGAGGTGGAGTTATTTTATATATTAAAGAATCTATCCAGGCTTATGAAATAACATTAGACAGAGAAGCAGATTGCGAAGAAGCTGTTTGGTGTAACATAGTTACAGGAAGCTCAACGTTAACGGTTGGATTAGTTTATCGATGTCCAAACATAAGCATAGAAGAGAATGAAAAAATAAAAACGCTATAAGGGAAGTGAGTAAACGGGACTGTGTTATTATGGGGGATTTTAACCATGAGCACATAAAATGGAAATCTCTACAGAGTATGGGTAGTGAGGACCACAAGTTTTTAGTTTTAGTACAAGATAGTTTCCTTTCTCAACATGTGTTAGAACCAACCAGGGGAGAGAATGTGTTGGACATAGTTTTGTCCTCACAGAATGAATTAGTTGACAATGTCAAGATATGTCAGCCACTGGGAATAGTGATCACAACCAAATACATTTTACTATCAAAGTAAAATCAGAAAGGAACAGTAAAAAGCAGTACAGGAGACATTTCCACAAAGGAAAATATAAGGACATAAGGAAATATTTAGCAAAGATAGATTGGAATAACACACTGAAGAATAAGACAGCAACAGAATGCTGGAATTTCTTAAATAGTGAAATTGAATGCATCATCTTAAAATTTGTTCCCTTAAAAAACACGGGAAACGGTCCAAAAAGAAACACTTATCGAAAGAAGCCATTAGAAAAATTAAGTATAAAGAAATGATGTGGAAGTCATATAGACGTACTGGAAATGACGAAGACTACAACATTTATAAAGAAGCACTAAACCAAGCTACAGCTGAAATTAGAAATTCAAAGAGAAGCTATGAACATAAATTAGCTTGTAATATAAAACATGACAGCAAGAGTTTTTATGCGTATGTTCGAAGGAACCAGAAAGTTCAGGATAATGTTGGTCCTCTAGAAGATAGTGCTGGAAATATAATATCAGAACGATTCTTAATGGCAGAAGACCTGAATGAGTATGTTAGTTCAGTGTTTACCAGAGAAGACACTAGTTCACTGCTAGTACCAGAGGCTAAGTTCAAGGGGGCAGAATCAGACTATTTAAGACAGTTAATTGTAACCCCAGAAATGGTAGCTAAGAAAAGTAGGGCTATGAAGGATAATAAATCACCTGGAGTGGATGGTATTCCATCCATACTATTATTGGAAATTGTAGAACAAATTAGCATACCGCTTGCAACAGTTTTCAACTTGTCATTAGAAGAGGGAGTGGTTCCTTTAGAATGGAAAGAAGCAAACATTATACCGCTATTTAAAAAAGGTTCGAGAAACAAGTCAAATGATTATAGACCAATTAGTTTAACATCGGTGATTTGTAAATTATTAGAAAGACTAATTAAAGATCACATGGTGGATTTTCTTGTTAAACATAACTTGATTAACCCATCTCAACATGGGTTTCTAAAAGCGAGGTCATGCTTAACAAATATGTTATGTTTTTTGGAAGATATCACTAAGTGGGTAGATGATGGATCACCAGTAGATATCATCTACTTAGATTTAAAAAAAAGCTTTCGACAAAGTGCCACATCAAAGATTACTGCTTAAACTAAAGGCCCATGGCATAGGAAATGGTATAATTAACTAGATAGAAAAATGGCTGATTGACAGAAGACAACGGGTAGTTGTTGATGGGGAGGCTTCAAACTGGAAATCAGTTTTGAGTGGGGTTCCACAGGGATCAGTACTGGGACCTATATTATTCTTAATATATATAAACGATTTGGACGATGACATAGCTAGCAAGGTGTTGGAATTTGCAGATGATACAAAAGTGTTTAGAAGGATTAAAAGTGATGGAGATAGACAGCATTTACAAGATGATCTTGACAGGTTGATCAAATGGTCTGAAAACTGGCAAATGTTGTTCAATTTTGGGAAATATAAATGCCTTCACACAGGACATGGGAACGAATATGTAGAATATACAATGGGGGAACTGTACTAAATATTACTGTAAAAGAAAAAGACTTAGGGCTGGCAATTAGTGCTGACATGAAGGTTTCAGAGCAGTGTGGAATTGCAGCTTCAAAAGGAAACCAAATCCTTGGATTGATTAGGCGAAATATAGCATATACAAAAAAAGAACTAATAATACCGCTGTAAAACCCAATAGTTAGGCCTCATTTAGAATATTGTATACAAGCGTGGAGGCCATACCGCTAGAAGGACATAGATATGCTAGAAAGAGTACAGAAGAGAGCGACTAAAATGATGTCAAAACTGAGGGATCTTTGTTATGAAAAACGCCTAAAAGAATGTGGTTTAACAACACTAGAGACCATGAGATTGAGAGGAGATCAGAAGTGTTTAAAATATTGAATGGTTATGAAAATATTTATAGAAATATGTTTTTTTTTCAGTTAAGAAAGATAGAAAGACTAGAGGACATGAAGTTACATTAGTAAAGGAACAGTGTAGATTAGACGTAAGAAAGTTCTAATTTTCACAAAGGACTGTGAATGAATGGAACAGATTATTTGATGATTGTGTGGGTGTTAGTAGCGTGAATATGTTTAAAAATAAAATCGACACATACCTCAGAAGGATATATATAGATAAAAGGGTTGGACTATCGATAAGCCAAAGGGCTTCCTTGTCCACCTGCCATCTAGAGTTAATTCTCTGGATGGCAATCTTGTTAAATCTTGTTAAATCTTGTTAAATCATATCTTAGTCTGATGTCGTTATGGGGCGCGGTAGTGTAGTTAGTAGAACATCGGATTTTCAACCGAGAGAATCCGCGTTCAAACCTTCTTGCTACCGTTCCGAAATTTCGGCAGTTTCGTTCATTCCACAACGCTTCAGTGTACGAATAGTCTACGCGCAGTAACTGGAGCATGGCTGAATGCTTCCCAGATAAATCGAGACAGTGTTCGAAAGAAACGTTTTCCCATGGGTGAAGTATACGAGATACTGCGCTATACGAGAGCATAACTTTGCCTTTCATGTTACAGAGGTAAATTTTCAGTCATCTTCCGTTGCAGCCAAGCGAGACGAGGGCGACATGCTATGTATGCTGCACGGATTGGTCAGTTCCGTGCTGGTGGCCACATGGACGTGGACGTTAGCACTCTCCTCGTGGGAAAGGTCAGTGCCAGCATCTCACTGATGTTGATCTTGATGTGAGCTGGCGTTGGTGATTATATAGTTGTAGCAATATGATTGCTGTGGTGATGCAGAGAGATGGCAAATGTTGTTGTCATTGTGGTGATGGTGGTGACGGCGGCAGCGGTGGTGGTGGTGGTGGTGGAGGTGTTTGTTGTGATTGTGGTTGTTATGGTGGTTGTAGTGGTTGTGGTGGTTGTTATGGTGGTGGTGGTGGTGGTGTTGGTTGTGGTTGTGTTGGTTGTGTTGGTTGTGTTGGTTGTGTTGGTTGTGTTGGTTGTGGTGGTTATGGTGGTTGTGGTGGTTGTGGTGGTTGTGGTGGTTGTGGTGATGTGATGTTTTGTTGTGGTGCGGTGATGCGGTAAAGATTGTCGTGATCGTGCGCAACCGCCATGAAACGTGCTCTTTCAAAAACTAAAGAAACACCATCAGCGCACGTTTGGACTACAACATATTGGCAACAACTCATACGACATTTCTGGTGAGGACACTGCTCATTGTTCACAGTGGCAGTCACCTTGCACACACACACGCGCATACACCACACATACACACGCACACACGCACACGCACGCACACACACACACACACACACACACACACACACACACACACACACTATTCGCCTATTCCTCTTTCTGTAAACTGCAATAATTCGATGCTAGCATTATATTTACTTAGATTTTCTACAAAATGTAAACGTCCCATTGTTGTGTATACAGTGCAACACGCTTATAACGAACACGGATACAACGAAATGACGGATATAACGAAACAATTTCTTACGTACGGATGTTTTCCCTATCGTTTCCATTATAAGCATCAAATCCTTGGATTGATTAGGCGAAATATAGCATATAAAGAACTAATAATACCGCTGTACAAAACAATAGTTAGGCCTCATTTAGAATATTGTATACAAACGTGGAGGCCATACCGCAAGAAGGACATAGATATGCTAGAAAGACTACAGAGGAGAGCGACTAAAATGATACCAAAACTGAGGGATCTTAGTTATGAAAAACGCCTAAAAGAATGTGTTTTAACAACACTAGAGACCAGGAGATTGAGAGGAGATCAGATAGAAGTGTTTAAAATATTGAATGGTTATGAAAATATTGATAGAAATATGTTTTTTTCAGTTAAGAAAGATAGAAAGACTAGAGGACATGAAGTTGCATTAGTAAAGGAGCAGTGTAGATTAGACGTGAGAAAGTTCTAATTTTCACAAAGGACTGTGAATGAATGGAACAGATTATCTGATGATTGTGTGGGTGCTAGTAGTGTGAATATGTTTAAAAATAAAATCGACACATACCTCAGAAGGGCTGGATATATGTAGATAAAAGGGTTGGACTCTCGATAAGCCAAAGGGCTTCCTTGTCCACCTGCCATCTAGAGTTAATTCTCTGGATGGCAATCTTGTTAAATCTTGTTAAATATGCGTTCATGCATATTACGAACACGGTTATTACGAACACCTTTTCCCGAACAAATTTCGCCATATAATCCGAATGAACACGCCCGGTTGTTCGCAAATACTTCCCGCCCGTGACCTGGAAGCCATGCCGTGGCCGCGCAGAGCGCCAGTGCCAAAGTAATTAGGTCAATGAGGGAAATCATTCGTAACAGGGCTATGTAGTCAGACGACACTGCAACGCACTGCGACTAGCTGGAGGATTTCCTTTTGTCTGGTGCCCTAGCCAACAGCAAACAAACGTCAATGGAAGACTTCTTCAAAGCAGATTAACTGGTGTCATTCTGTGTGTGCTAGGTCAATGAGGGAAATCATCAAAGGTGATTGTTAGCTGCGTGTTTACGACAGTTCATCCGTAACAGGGCTACGCAGTCAGACGACGCTGCAGCGCACTGCAACTGGCTTGAGGATTTCATTTTGTCTGAATTCTTCAAAGCAGAGTAACTGGTGTCATTCTGTGTGTGTTGTACAAGAAGTAGTAATTACCGCGGGCGTGGCTCCATCCTGCCACGGCACAGATCATGTTTTAATGTGCTTTACTTTTTCACAGAGGGTGGTCTGCGGTCTTATACTATAACTACACTTAATAGTAACGTGTGTAAATGTAAATGTGTCATCTAAATAATTGTTACACAACAAAATAGATTTGCGTTTGATAGACACCTGGCGAATAGTTTAAAAACGTTCACATACAACACTGCCACCTAGCGGGTAAATGCGTACACGCATATAACGAGTTCACGGATGTAACGAACTCGTTAGCTACCCACAAATTAGTTCGTTATAAGCGTGTTGCACTGTAATATATAGTGTATTGATTTGAATTGAATGAATTGTCCAGTCACCACATGTGCACCAAACGAGCAGTGACCATTTGTATCGAATTGTCATTTGGTTAAATGTATATCACTATCAGAAGACATCAATGTTTAAATGTTAGTATTTGGCGAAATGTGTGCGTTCGTGCGTGCGTATCTCGTCCTCATTCCTAGGTGTATTGATTACAGATTAACGCCGGATCACCGTTCTCTCTTCTCGAAGCTCAACACGAAAGTGATCGCCATCGGAACATTCATGTTGCTGCTGATTGTCTACATGGGACCTCTTTACGGCTGGGGCGAATACACGTGCTATCGAGGTACGTTTTCCTCATAGGATTCAGTCTGTTTAGCTGTTTGCAGTCAGTGTAGTTTTCATGTCATTGCAAAACGTCTATGCTACTTATTTATTATAATAATAAGTATGGTAATTATTATGATAATGACAATGATTACGATAATGATCATGATTATGTTATCATGTATTATTATTATTATATATTCCCTCACTTACAAGTTTGATTTATTTGCACACTCGATGAACTAGCTTTCTTGTCCACTTGTCATCTGAAACGTGTTGCTTCGGGTGAAAATCTTGTTAATTTTTCTATAAACATCTTGTTTGACCAAATGTACACAATTCACACCCGGAAATTGTGTTTGTGATATGACGCTTTGTAGATATACGAACCTAACAGTTGACAACGTTTGTATACACCCCGCAGGCAAGTTGTCTCTCATCCTCTCAGCTACGATCACCGAACCGGCACCTGAGACAAACGCCACGATACCCGTGGTGCATCTGTACAGGATGTGGACTGAGAACAGGCCCGTGGACATGTCTCCCACAGCGCTGCTTCGTAGTTGTCTCTCGTCGGTAGAGGGCGGCCGTGCGTCCCTTCTGCGGCCGCTCGTGTCTCGGGACGGTGTCACATTGCCACTACGCCTGCCGGGTACCGCCTCGCTGCAGTGCTTCTGGTTGTGCGTGCACCGTGTGCGCAGACGCTGGCATCTGGGGAACGGGATCTCGTACGACGTTCATATTGAGGTGGATGACGCCGAATACCAAGCGTACACGACCGTGTTTCTGCCTTATCAGGGTGAGTGAATTTGAAGGGTGTATGTATGTGTGCGGGCTTGTGTGTGTGTGTTTGCGCGTGCGTGCGTGGGTGCGCGCGCGCGCGTGCCTGTCTGTCTGTCTGTCTGTCTGTCTGTCTGTCTGTCTGTCTGTCTGTCTGTCTGTCTGTCTGTCTGTCTGTCTGTCTGTCTGTCTGTCTGTCCGTCTGCCTGTCTGTCTGCCTCTGTGTGTGCGTGCGTACGGGCGTGCGTGCGTGCGTCACAATACGTCACCAAGTGGTTTCCATTGTTGTCGGTCTGCAGCCTGCTTGGAGCGTCAGGCAGCATGCTTTCATATCCTTCTCCATGTATCTTTTGGACGACCCTGTCTCTCTCCACCATCTGCTGTCCAAGCTCATCAACGTCATCATGTTTCCCGTTGACAGAGTCGTCGATGTGTGGGCTCAACTACTCAGCCGTCAACCAACACACGTACAGCTTCCTCGTCTTCAGTCTCCTTTGCTCCGTCGTCGTGCCCTTCTGCGTCATCCTCTACTCCGTCTGCTGCATCTCCTGTTGCTGCCGCAAAGCACGCCGCTCATTGTCCGACCGACGGGCTTCCTACGGCGTCATGGAGGACAGCTACAGCCGTCACCTCTCCCGCTTCGTCACTTGGTCCGGCGTCATCTCCCTGCTGTGCGACGTTCCCTACTTGACGGTCAGTCTAGGAGTCTCCGCCGGGGTGGGCCTGCCGCCTGGCTCCTATTTCACGGTCTCCCTGCTGCACTACACCCAGTTCGCCTTCCCCGCTGTTTTCTTCCTGCTCGTCAAAGATGGCGCCTGTACATGCGCATACAGCGCCACCGGCAAGTGTATGCCGACGACGTCCGCCAGGCGGCGCGAGAACGGTGCGACGCTGCTGGAGCTGCGCAAGACGCTGCTGTGTGCGCAGCCGTACGCGTACGCTCGGGCGTCCGTGTTCAGGGAGCGAGCGGGAGAAGGAAGAGGAGCGGCAGGGGAGAACGGGGACTTAATTGAGACTGCTGTATGAAGCCGGGTTTACACGAGACGTTATCGCCGCCGCTACGGGGCCATGGCTACGTCATACGTAAAGAGTCGACGACCACGTCATAAATAAAGAGTCGATGGCTACATCGCACACACTAAGAAATTAGGGTTCAACTGGGGTGCTGCTGGGGTGCAAAAAATAGTTGCACCCTATATGCAATCTTTAGTACAAAAATTGCACCCTACAGGGTGCACATAGGTTGCATAGATTTTAGGGTGCATATTTGCACAACGTTAATCACGTGACATGGTAATTTAGGGTGCAGCGTGGGTGCAATAAAGGTGCAATTAGGGTGCTAAAAGGTAATTTCTTATATAGCGCAGTATCCAGTCCTCAGGACTGCTCAAAGCGCTTTACCTTTACTCCCTGGCAGACCTGTTCAATTAAACACCATCTCGACTTCTGGGAAGCATTCAGCCACGCTGCAAATAATGCGCAAAGACTATTCGTACACAAATATCCACCACTGTCTACAGCCAGGTACTCATTCATACAGCTGAACTGAAGCAATGTAGAGTAAACGAACTTGCCCAAGGTTCGAAACCGCTGCACAGGATTCGAAGTATTTCGAACCCGAGTTCTCTCAGTCGAGAGTCCGGAGCTCTTTCCGCTGCACTACTGCGCTCCATAGAAGAAGAAAGGTGCACATTTGCACCCCCAACACAACTAAATTGAATCACAAAATGAAGGGGTGCCGTTTTGTATTTGGTAGTGCTTCTTAACAAATATACATGACGTCCCAAATCGATCAATGAACAATACTGGAGACAAAGCAGCGGGTAGGTATCTCTACTGGACATAATAATTTTAATTGTTTGCATTCAAAACGAGACCGGTTGCAATTTTCTGTGTGATGGGTATCTTGGTTAATTAAAATATCACAAATATAATTGAAGGAACTTAAACATACCCGGCATATGATGGATAATGAAGTGGCGGGTGCATAAAGGAACGGGTCCGATTGGATCGTTTGTGAGGCAATTAGTCGGTTACGTCAAGGTACGGGCATCGCTGGCACATTGGCGATAACTAAACTGTTGACGTCATCGTTGTTTTGTTTAATATTGTTTTCAAGTATATTAAATAATAATTATTTGGCAAATTATTGTTGGGCAGTGGTGTCGTGTAGTGAAGTAAAACTACTTCATTACTCTACTTTAGTAGTTTGTTTCTAATAATTGACAAGGAACGAAGTACAATTTCTACAACCTACAAACTACAAACGAAATAGTTTTATCTAAGGTAATGCTTCTTTTTATTTTGTTACGTTTAATTTACTTCGCGATATATTTTCTTTACATTTTTGTCTGAACTACTTCGCCTGTTAGCGCTCCGCCCGTCAACGGTATTTCATAACCATATTTACTCATCAGTAAGATCCCGCCGCAGGGTCAAACGAAATTAATCCAATCAATTTAATTAATTCCAGTTCTGTGTTTTTTATATCCGACGCCAATTGGATTTTTGTGGATGCTTTTTCTATAGTATATTTGGTAGTACTCTTTTTGTCTATGTAATCTGTAGAGTCCCATTGTTTCCATTTCTATAGCATATTTTACTCTGCTCTGTAGACTTCTATAGAAATTCCTAGAATCCTATAACATTTATGAATTTCTGAAGTTTGTTGCCTTGTGTAGTTCTTGTTGTAAGTCGATTTATTTGACGCAATATGCCTATTTTGTCATTTTCTAGAACCATTGACATTTGTAATTGTTGTGTTTTATTGAAAAAAAATATTTACCTTATATATTTAAACCCCCTAACTATTGTTTAGTTTTAGCTTACTGACATTGTTATCACTGTCCTCTATTGTATTGCGTTGTATAATAAAGTATGCTTATCTGTTTTCAATCATACTCTTCTTGTTTGTAATATAAATACTCATCAACAAGTTTGGGTTAGGGTTAGGGTTTGGACCAAAACGCTGCTTTTAATTTCTGCTACATAGTACATAATAACAAATATAAGCGAGTGCTATGTATGTATATATATATATATATATATATTTATATATATATTAATCATATGTATATGTATATATATAATATTATATATATATCCGTGCGCAATCGTACTCTACTTTGTCATGAGAATATTCCGCAATAAAATAGCTTAGGCCGAAACATTGCTTTGAATTCTTACTACAAATGTGAGCCATAAAACCGTAGCCAAATACCGCGAATTTTTGAGAATGGACCGAAATGATCCGTGGGCCAAAGCGAAAAACTGAGGCTGAAACATCCGCACTGGCTACACACTGTGTCAATGATAGCAGATCCAGCACTAGCAACTGTTAAAGGGAATAAAAACATATATTGCTCGAATTCATGTTATATTACATCCTGCTATCTATTTCCACGTCCATCAAGCCAAAAAAAATCAAAAAATTCAATGAATTAGAAATTCCACATTTTATGGTATACATCCGGACACTTTCGAATATGCATATTTTTGGCGCGCTTTTCGGGATGCCGAGATGTGACGTCACTTATGACTCAAACTTGCATCAGGCCGACCCTTTCCATGCATTCAGAGCATGTTTACAAGTATAGCTTTTGGGTCGAAACGATCGTCAGAACGAGTTATTGTGCAATATTCCGACGTAATACAAACACTAGCCATCATAGAGGAACAAACATTTATCTTACGGTTCCACATGAATCGAATTTTATTCAAAACAACGAATGCGAATGGGCTTGCAAGTCGACTAGGTTTCGCCGAGCTTGGGCTCGTTTTCAGAAAAATTATATCGAATGCAACCAACGGGAGATAATCTACACTAATAAACATACATAGCAAATATATATTGTATCCAGCTACATAAAGTAACGTGTATAATTTCATAATATTACTAGAATATTGATATATGAAGGAGTTGTACCATTTATCATAACAACTTAAATCAGTCAGAGAGCTTCTGTTGGTCCCGCTATCTCAGTGTGTAGGCGCGTTGTTTTCTTGTCATTTATTTTACAATCGGGCGACGCCGGTTCAATCCTGACAACATGCAAACCTTTGATTTTCTTTACACTTTTTTTGTTTATGTTTTCACGAAGTAATATAAACAAAATCATTGTATACTATAATGCACTGTTTGTAAATAATTTTTATTTTTGTAGTAACTATTTATTCGCCACAAAAATGAAAATATGGTCATTATATAATGATGTTTCTAAATGTTATTTATCCAAACAAATATAATGTAATTGATATATAATTTATTAATTGTAAATATATTGTACGGTAATATATTGTAATTATATATGTGAAAACAGATTGAGATCTGTCTGGATAAATACAATTTAGAAACATCTTTATATATAATGACCATATTTTCATTTTTGTGGCGAATAAATAATTACTAAAAAAATAAAAAAATATTTACAAACAGTGCATTATAGTATAACATGATTTTGTTTATATTACTTCGTGAAAACATAATCAAAAAAAGTGTAAAGAAAATCAAAGGTTTGTATGCTGTCAGGATTGAACCGGCGTCGCCCGATTGTAAAATGAACGACAAGTAACCAACGCGCCTACCCACTGAGCTAGCGGGACCAACGGAAACTCTCTGACTAATTTAAGTTGTTATGATAAATTGTACAACTCCTTCATATATCGATATTCTAGTGATATTATGAGATTGTATACGTTACTTTATGTAGCTGGATACAATATATGTTTGCTATGTATGTTTATTGGTGTAGATTATCTCCCGTTGGTTGCATCCGATATAATTATTCTAAAAACGAGCCCATTCGCATTCGTTGTTTTGAATAAAATTCGATTCATGTGGAACCGTAAGATAAATGTTTGTTCCTCTATGATGGCTAGTGTTTGTATTACGTCGGAATATTGCACAATAACTCGTTCTGACGCTCGTTTCGACCCAAAAGCTGTCCTTGTAAACATGCACTGAAAGCATGGAAAGGGTCGGCCTGATGCTAGTGTGTGTCATAAGTGACGTCACGATACCACGTGATCGCATAGCTCATTACAATTTTTTTTCCGCGGGAATCGCTTCACAGACGGGCTTAAAATCGAATTTATGCTACAAATGTATTTTTCTGTATTTGTTTAATGTTGTCAAATGTTACATACAATGTTAAACGTTGTGTACACATGGAAAAAAGATTTTACCTAATGCCTTATTTTTATTTCCTTTAAGCAACAACAGCAACAATTTATACGGTAAGAATGAATGTTATTCCATGATTACTATTTCATAATAAGCCTAGGGGTAAGTGGATCTGTTGCAGCATAAAAATAGAAGTATATCGCGTTTATCTCAACGATTATAACAGGTAACTGGCGTAAACCATCCTCGCGCGTCTGGGGTCGCTGCTGCTGATTATGTCATTGCCAGCCAGCGAAACTCTTAATTTAAGCTCAGCCTATGAAATCGCTCACTAGATCAGTGGATGTCGGCAGGTCAGGTGGTCATAATAAAACTAATTTTCAACCAATGTGGCTCGTGTCACATGCAATATTTAGGAAGTAGAAGCAATTATTCGAATACACAATACCGCTCAGCTGCTCGTGCTAATGGGCGAATGGGTCATTATATATTGGGATTCCCAGTCGTTTATCCGTCTTCAAATTGGGGCGGGTATTTGCGCTGTTCTCACTCAGCTGACTTCCGCACTTCGCGCAGGGGATCAGCCGCGGCTAGTCCTGCATGGCGAACAGCCCTGGCTTGCGAGGATGGTTTTGCATGGCAAACAGCTTGCATGGCTTGCGAGGATGGCACAAACGTGAACAGTTGGTACAACTGAAGCCATTTTTGCGATTTCTTTCCAATAATTTCGTACCGGTGAAATGTGTTAACCGCCTAATGCGAGTACTCAAAAGTGTGTTTTCCTTTTCTTAGGTGCAATTATTGTTGTAACTAGCTGTATATGGTATTTGTATGAGCATTCGTCAGTGATCAGAATTATTGGGTTTAGCTATTGTTGGCGACTATACAATTTTTTTAACGTGCTAAGTCAGCGAAGCGAAAGCTGACGACGAACGAAGCCAAGGTGACGTGACAAGTGTAGCTGCAGGCTAGTGTAGGTATGCCGGTACTTTTGTAGTTTAGGCCCGCACCTCGAAAAAACATGATAACGGTCACCTACAGTCAACAAACTTCACAGCATATATCTACAAACATATTCTACACATATACACTTGTCACGTGATCAAAAAAATTAACTTTAATGTGTTTTATCAATCAAAATGTACAATAAATTATCTCGTTTTTGAACGTATTCATTAGTTAGACCGTAAACTCCGGTAGGTGGCGCCACTTTATTGTTAACTTCAGACGTGGGGATAGATTACAATTCATATTTCAATAATATTATAAAATAAAGTCGATAAATACGCGATATTTCATTAAATAAGATTACCTTAAATTCAGTGTTGACAGCAAGTGGGATTTTTATTACGATTATTGGTTTGTGTAAATACTGGTGCATTTTAATATTATTTACCAGAGGCAATTCGTTACAGCTATGATGCAATGCATATAATAATTTGTTTTGTGTTTTACAAACACTTTAATTTGCAAACAAAATATTGTTTTATTTCATGAAAATAATATGCAAGCTTTACTATAAACAGTGACAGGTGAATTAAAAAAATTAGTTAACATGTGCGTTTGCCCTACAGTTACTGAATGGTTAAACAGTTTTAACAGTTTTTAACATCAATAATGTCAGCAGTATGAAAGACTGTATAAAGGTCTTGATAAATAGATTTTGGTATTTTAGTCTGGTCCATTCCGGTTAAAATCTTAAAATGGCGTATTTATGTGGGCATTAGGCCATGGACGCCGCCTTTCGGAAATATGTTCTTTGTAATTATTGTGAAACCATACAATATATTATTATGATAAATTATTCCTTTGTTAATATTTTACTTGCTAACAATGTTATAGATTTTGTTATGTGGATTAAAAAAGCTATATCAAAATACTTTATTATAATATTGACATAGTATTGATGATGATCATGAAAACCTTTGTATGAAATATTGTTTGGCAGATTATTGTATTAATTGGTAAAACATAATAATGGTAAGTTGTTTGTCAATTTCTAATTGATGTGTTACGTGACAAAATGCTCTTTTTAAAGATGAATTGGTGAATGTTTGGAGAACTTATACTTATTAATAAACTATCTACATGTGTCAATATATTTTGCAAAGTGTTGGCCGGCTCTGAAAAGAACCGTGTGTTGTTGTTGTTTCTTCCGATAGCTGCAGTCCACCATGTTCGTGTAGCTGGTCAAACTGGACAACCCCTTCAAATGTCTAAGAGGATGGATGTCCTGGAATGGATCCATCCTGAATTTGACATATTGCCGTGCCACACTCTCACTTGTTTCAACAGTTCACCTTCATCCACGTAAAATTCAAACTTTATATGTTATTATACTCACAGCTTTATATGATGGCGTGGAAGTGCTGTCCACACGGGACTAGAGGCTACAACTAAATCAGACTCATAATGATTTTGGAGGTGCATTATTTTATCTACCTGCATTTGGAGGCTCCCAAAAACCTCTCTTGAGACATCATAATGCACCTCACATTTAAACCTCAAACGGAACTGGTTTCCCAGGAGTGAAACTCTTACCATAGTGAGGTGGTGCATACGCACCCATCACATCTCCCAACTTATGGGCCTTTTGGCAGCGTACTGAGTGTGGATTGCCACGCCGCATTATACTGATTCATTTCACCCGTTTTTTATATTTAAAATAATAGAATTCAAAAATGCAAGTCCAACAACCAGAATTGACTCATTTGTTTCTTTACACAATTTCTTTATACAATATTAATTTATCTGTACAGTATACCTTTACAGTGTACCTTTGCACAAGACATTCACATAAATTATCCTTTAATATATGTATAAATAAATGATTTGTAGGGTAATAATATCAAGCAAAGTACTGAAATTTCACATAGATTATCAACCAATGAGCATTGATTACTTTTACTGGCAAATCTGACCACTACTATTGTCCATATTAAATTTTACTATTATTTATTATTTTTAATGTATATAGCAGGGATAGCACAGTAAAGCATATAAAATAATATACATCATAAAATTTGGCAACAAACAAATTGTTAGTAAAAACAAAATAATGTAGTATCATAGTATAATAAATTACCTCTGGTAGACAGTATTAAAATGCAGCAATAATTACTCAAACCAATAACCGTAATAATGCCCTCAGCTGCTGTCAACATTAAATTTAACATAACCTTAATTAATTAGTTTAATGAAATATCGTGTATTTTATTGACTTTTTGAGAATAATTATTATTGAAATATGAATTGTAATCTATCCCCACGTCAGGAGGCAACCATAAAGTGGCGCCACCTACCGGAGTTTACCGTGGAACTAATGAATACGTGCAAAAACGAGGGAATTTCTTGTACATTTTGATTGATAAAAGACAGTAAATTTAATTTGTTATCACGTGATCATTGTGTATATGTATAGAATAGGTGTTGTAGATATATGATGTGAACCTTGGTGACTGTAGGTGACCGTTTTCATGTTTTTTTTTTAGAGGTGCGAGCCTAAACTGCAAAAGTACCGGTATGCCCTGCATTTACCAGTCAGACCAGTATTACGTCAGTGTCACATTAAACATAAATATTCTTAATATCTCTCACGCAAAACCTCAGCATTACACAAACGTATCTTACATTTTCGTCAGTTTTGATTGTTATTTCAGTTCAGCAAACTGCAGTTTTCGTGCAATGTAGGGGATCCATGAGCCATTTTTCACATTTTCAGCGATACGCCAAAACATACTACAGTTGCAAATTGAACCCCTTAGCAGTGCTCGTGGTGCGACAACTCACTACACCCTATAGAGTGCAGATTTAAACCCTAATTTCTTAGAGAGTCCGTAAAGAGTTGATGGCTATGTCGTACATAAGGAGTCGATGGCTGCGTCATACATAGAGTCGATGTCTGCGCCATAAGTAAAGGTCGAGGCCGTTTATACCGCACCCGTAGTCGCTTCAAAATACAACTAATTCTATTTTAAGTGTAGTTGCCGCGACAAACAGTTGACAAGGAACGAACACGTCATACTCTTGTTTTACACGCCGACATCGGCTTGTCGCATGGGACGATGTCGCCTAGTTCTGGCTTGCATTGTATTTGTGTGCCGCGCTAACATGTAATGAGTTTGTTGCGCTGTGGTTTTGCGAGAATGTGTACATATGAAAATGTGTCTGTAATTAAAAATATACATGATTGTATGCGTTCAATCTCTTCTAGGTTCGTTCATTGTAAAATAGTTTTGAATATTTGAATTTATAATGTATGGTTCCGTTGGCATGGCAATCTTTCCTTTAATCAACCATAGACAGGCTGACGTATTATAACGAGAGCGTTATGTGAACATATACACACTTTTGCTAAGTAGTACATTTCGTGATCCTACATTTTAATTGTAACTATCGAACTCAACCTACAATTGTTTAAATTAAATAATAATATGCGTGCTACGTTACTATTCCAAAATAACTTTTTAAAATATATAGTTTATATAACGAATACAACAAACCGGTAAATCATTTGGCAAAAGTCATTATTATCGGTTGGTCTTTTTGTAGGATTTCAGTAAAGCTGTGTCATTTTATTTTTATATATTAAAAGTAGCATAGAAATGTATTTCATTCAACACCAAATCGTGCATTTGTGAAAATATTATGAATATAATTCGCTTGAGATCTCGCGGCGGGTTAATAAATGTCGAAGGTTTATCAAGGGAATGTAGTTGGGCATGTCGAGGTGTAGTTGCGTGGTTTTTAAACCTGCATTCAGAGCAGCATGGAAATTGCACATACTCCGCAACGATATCAACCACTCTGCGGGCATGTTTAATCACCGTGCTGTGCACAGAACACCCCAAAGACCTGTTGTCTTACTAGTCGAAGTTGTGAACAACATATCTCAAACGTGTCGCTGCTGTTTTTATCATATTCGTGATCTTCGCCGTGTTCGCCGGTATATGTCAATTTCTGTTGCTAAAACTATTGCAACAGCGCTTGTTAGCAGCAGACTTGACAATTGCAATTCCCTCCTTTATAATAGCAAAGATATTACAAAACTTCAACGTGTCCAAAATTGTCTGGCAATAATAATTACAAGATCTCCTCGTTTGTCTCGCTCTGTACCACTTTTGAAGTCTTTGCATTGGCTTCCTTTACGATATTGTATAATACTTAAGATCTGTACTATTACATACCAGGCACTGTCCAGTAAGCAACCATCTTACTTGCATTCATTGCTTACTCCTGTAAGAAAACCTATCCAGCTTCGATCATCCAGTCCTGAGCTACATTTTGTTCCTAGAGTCAACACTAACATTGGAACTAGGGCTTTTTCTGTTGCTGCACCAACTCTTTGGAATATGCTCCCTCTTAGCGTTAGATCATTTGGAAATATTACAAAATTCCGTCGTCATTTAAAAAACTTATCTTTTCTTGCTTATCCACCGTAGCTCCCTGGCGCCTTGACCCATCTGTTGACAACTGGAATACTACTTATGGATTTTGAGATTGACCAATCATTTTGTGTTGATGCGCCTTTGAGCTTAGTTTCCAAGGATTTAGGCGCAATAGAAGTTACCTTATTATAATTATTAACACCAACCATGATTGCGTTGTACTAAGTTGAACTGTCTCATGGAATCACGGGACGGCGACAGCAAGTGGGACGAAGTACAACACTTTTCATTATTCCTGCACTTCCACAGACTGCGTGGGATAAATGCAATAGATAGAAAAGTGTTATTACCACGTCTGGCTCGAGAAGATGAGAAAGGTGTCTATGTCGATTGACAAAGCCTGTCATATCTCACACTAATGGGAAATTTAATGCTGCATAATCATATCACCGTGGCGGTGCGGCGCCTAAGTGACATTTCACACGGGAATTTTTGAAGCCTGTTGCGTGTCCAGATTCAATAACATCGTTCTCTCTGCTGCAGATATTTAATAATAACTCGACTACGTAGTCATTACGTATAACATATGTGTCTTCATTATACATACAATGCTAATAATACAATTAAAATAATAATGTTACTGTAAAAAAAATAGAATCTTGTTATTTTCCCTATTTATAGTTTCAATGATTGCACAAATCGTTGCATTGTCATAAGATCTATATTCTAGAGCTTGACATTTTGGTGCCTCCGCCATGCTGTTTTGTAAGCATTAAGCGTTAACAATAGCAAAAGTGTGGACAATATATAAGAAAGCAGCTTATGTCAACGAATAGAGTAAAGCGCATTTATCAGTAGAGTTAATATACATGGTTTGCTTGCAGTTGGCATAACAGGTTTCTACATAACTTATATTGGCAATACGCACTATACACATAAATATCGAAACGTACCTCGCGTACACCATTGTAACTCACGTAACCAGTATTTTATTTGGTTTTTGACAAAGGGCGGAAGGGTAAGAAGTACGCTAACGAGCGCATTGCTTCATTGTCCTCCGATAACAAAATATATTTCAATAACCCTATTTCTGAATTCCTTAAATGATCGCTACTAAAACGAAGTTGTATTACTTTTTGCAGAATTTAAAGTCACATTAGTCTGAAGTTACAAACTTTGTGTCTCCTTTATAGTGTCCTAGAATGTTATCATTTTTTGGTTGCCATTCGTAATAACGACGTAAATTCAGAAATTAAGTTTGGAATCACTTAGAAAGAAATACATTTTATCAGCAAAAACGGTACGTTGAAGAAGTGTTGTTTTGATCCAGTGCGTCAGATTGAACGAAGAGGATTAGGTAAATAAGACTTCCACAACGCTTAAGGTAATCATTAAACATGACATTCATCTACAGCAAATCATATTATAATTTTATATAAAGACAATGATGGTGGATTCTCTGGTGCGTGGAGAGTCGTCACATTGTCATCCTACTTACTAAGGTATTCCATTGGAAGGCGTCATCAATGATGGTACATTAGTAATCATCGCATATAAAAAGGGATGATCGTCTTTGGACATTCTCAAATTCACATCGTAGCTCAAGTGTGTTAAGGTCCAAGAACGTTGATGATTATTCCAGGTGTACATGAACACGGGTTTTGTAAAATTATTGATTTGAGGTGTTGGGGAGTGAATACTGATTGTGTGTTTAATACATTTTATCGTACGACCGTATTAAATTGACACGACTGCCCACTTAAGAAGATTCAGCTGATGTGAACTCAATGACATAAATGTTTGTTTGCTTCCAGGCAATATCGTATAAAATTATTTCATAGGCACCCGTCCACCCAGCCAGGAGGCCACTATTGTGGTCGTAGCCTCATAGTGTCCACTTGGATATAGACGTGACTAATTTTATCTATGAGATGGCGCCACTGTTTGTCGCTCGCACAACCGCATGATATCAAAATTACACCTTTGCACGTCCGATTGTGATGATAATAATAATAATATTTATTTTATCAAGCGCAATTTTCAATTAAATGCTCAAAGCGCTGTACACGAATCTAATAGATAAATAAAATATGAGTTTAGCAGTAAATGTCAAAGAAACTAAAATTTCATCAGTATTCAGCTTTGAATATGTGCGTCTTAAGAGTCCGTTTGAACAGTGATAGGGTTCAACTGCTTTTTATGTGAATCGGCAGTGGATTCCATAATCGAAGTTCAATCACTTCGAAGGAACGATCACCAAAACTAACAAGCTTCATTCGCGGCATTTCTAGCAGATATTGTTGGGACGAACGTGTGCGCCCTGCAGAGCACTGACTCTTCTGCATGTTCTCCAGGTACAGTGGTGCGGTGCCGTTCAGACATCGATACACATGCAATAGAATCTTGAATTCAATTTGATAGGTAGCCAGTGCAGTTCTTTCAGGATTGGGGTTATGTGATCGCGGCGAGGTGTGAAAGTGATAATTCTTGCTGCCACGTTTGAATGCGTTGGAGTTTATTATAGTGATCACAACCAGATACATTTAACCATCAAAGATCACAACCAGATACATTTTACCATCAAAGTAAAATCAGAAAGGAATAGTAAAAAGCAGTACAGGAGAAATTTCCACAAAGGAAAATATAAGGACATAAAGAAATATTTAGCAAAGATAGACTGGAATAACACACTGAAGAATAAGACAGCAACAGAATGCTGGAATATCTTAAAGAGTGAAATTGAATGCATCATCGTCAAATTTGTTCCCTGTAAAAAACACGGGAAACGGTCCAAAAAGAAACACTTATCGAAAGAAGCCATTATAAAAATTAAGTATAAACAAATGATGTGGAAGTCTTATGACGTACTGGAAATGACGAAGACTACAACATTTATAAAGAAGCACTAAACCAAGCTACAGCTGAAATTAGAAATTCAAAGAGAAGCTATGAACATAAATTAGCTTGTAATATAAAACATGACAGCAAGAGTTTTTATACATATATTCGAAGCAAACAGAAAGTTCAGGATAAGGTCGGTTCTCTAGAAGATAGTGCTGGAAATGTAATATCAGAAGGATTCTTAATGGCAGAAGACCTGAATGAGTATTTTAGTTCAGTGTTTACCAGAGAAGACACTAGTTCACTGCCAGTACCAGAGGCTAAGTTCAAGGGGGCAGAATCAGACTATTTAAGACAGTTAATTGTAACACCAGAAATGGTAGCTAAGAAAATCAGGGCTATGAAGGATAATAAATCACCTGGAGTGGATGGTATTCCACCCAAACTACTATTGGAAATTGTAGAACAAATTAGCATACCGCTTGCAACAGTTTTCAACTTGTCATTAGAAGAGGGAGTGGTTCCTTTAGAATGGAAAGAAGCAAACATTATACCGTTATTCAAAAAAGGTTCGAGAAACAAGTCAGAGAACTATAGACCAGTGAGTTTAACATCAGTGATTTGTAAATTATTAGAAAGACTAATTAAAGATCACATGGTGGATTTTCTTGTTAAACATAACTTGATAAACCCATCTCAACATGGGTTTCTAAAAGCGAGGTCATGCTTAACAAATATGTTATGTTTTTTGGAAGATATCACTAAGTGGGTAGATGATGGATCACCAGTAGATATCATCTACTTAGATTTTCAAAAAGCTTTCGACAAAGTGCCACATCAGAGATTACTGCTTAAACTAAAGGCCCATGGCATAGGAAATGGTATAATTAACTGGATAGAAAAATGGCTGATTGACAGAAGACAACGGGTAGTTGTTGATGGGGAGGCTTCAAACTGGAAATCAGTTTTGAGTGGGGTTCCACAGGGATCAGTACTGGGACCTATATTATTCTTAATATATGTAAACGATTTGGACGATGATATAGCTAGCAAGGTGTTGAAATTTGCAGATGATACAAAAGTGTTTAGAAGGATTAAAAGTGATGGAGATAGACAGCATTTACAGGATGATCTTGACAGGTTGATCATATGGTCTGAAAAGTGGCAAATGTTGTTCAATTTTGGGAAATGTAAATGTCTTCACACAGGACATGGGAACGAATATGTAGAATATACAATGGGGGGAACTGTACTAAAAACTACTGTAAAAGAAAAAGACTTAGGGCTGACAATTAGTGCTGACATGAAGGTTTCAGAGCAGTGTGGAATTGCAGCTTCAAAAGGAAATCAAATCCTTGGATTGATTAGGCGAAATATAGCATATAAAGAAAAAGAACTAATAATACCGCTGTACAAAACAATAGTTAGGCCTCATTTAGAATATTGTATACAAGCGTGGAGGCCATACCGCAAGAAGGACATAGATATGCTAGAAAGAGTACAGAGGAGAGCGACTAAAATGATACCAAAACTGAGGGATCTTAGTTATGAAAAACGCCTAAAAGAATGTGGTTTAACAACACTAGAGACCAGGAGATTGAGAGGAGATCAGATAGAAGTGTTTAAAATATTGAATGGTTATGAAAATATTGATAGAAATATGTTTTTTTCAGTTAAGAAAGATAGAAAGACTAGAGGACACGAAGTTACATTAGTAAAGGAACAGTGTAGATTAGACGTAAGAAAGTTTTCATTTTCACAAAGGACTGTGAATGTATGGAACAGATTATCTGATGATTGTGTGGGTGCTAGTAGTGTGAATATGTTTAAAAATAAAATCGACACATACCTCAGAAGGGCTGGATATATGTAGATAAAAGGGTTGGACTCTCGATAAGCCAAAGGGCTTCCTTGTCCACCTGCCATCTAGAGTTAATTCTCTGGATGGCAATCTTGTTAAATCTTGTTAAATCTTATTCAAATGTTCAAGTGGTAGTGCAGCAAGCAGCGCGTTCCCGTAATCCAATCTGGACCTGACGAAGGCGTGGACTAATGATTTCGTCGCATCTATGGTAAGGTAACGCCTGATAATATTAGCCGTATCAGATACGGCTAATGTTGTGGAGGTGCATGAAGGCTGTTCGGCAAATGACACTGGCATGGTCCGCCATGCCGAGGAATGAGTCGAATATAACGCCAAGGTTACGAACATTAGATGATGCGCTCAAATTTTCATCACCAATAGTTATGCGGATGTCCTTCATCAGTGGCAACTTATGCTTGGTGCCGAACACCACAACATTCGTCTTCTGGTCGTTTAGCTTCAGTGAATTGGCTCGCAACCATTCCCCAATATCCTCAAGGCAATTACACATATTGCCTATTGAATTCACCTGATCGTCTCCGCCGGGACAAAACAAGACGTAAAGTTGCGTGTCGTCTGCATAAAAATGATAGTTCACCCTGAATTTCTTGATGATGCCGTAAAAAGCAACGGCCCAAGCACAGAGCCTTGCGGCATGCAAACGGCACAGGCGTTGGTGAAGATTTGTCACTGCCAATACGCACGAGCTGCTGCCGTCCTGACAAGTACGATCTCAACCACTCGAGCGCGGCGCCTGTCACACCAAATTTACGACTCAATCTACTCAGTAGAATGGCGTGGTCAACGGTGTCGAATGCTGCGGTCAAGTCAACCATGACTAGCACAACAACGCGGTCCCGGTCGACTGTAGACAGAATATCACTATGCACTTTAAATAGAGCAGTTTCAGTGGAGTGATGTTGTCGATACGCAGATTGAAACTGGTTGTGTAAGTTATATTTTGCATGTGGTCGCCAAGCTGCTTTGCTACAACGCGCTCAAGCACGTTCGAGACAAATGCCAGATTTGAGACAGGTCGATAGTTTTGCACCTTATTTGGATTTAGTCCAATCTTCTTTATTAATGGCGACATATAACTGGTCTTATATTGATCAGGAACGACAGACGATTTCAGTGTGATTGCACAATTATGCGTGACACGATCGGAAGAAGTTCATCAATTTATTTTCACACTAGCCAAGTCGCACGATTTTGGTGGCGCGTCTATGACGGTTTTCTTTATACATTCTTTTGTTGGTCGGGAGAACAATGACAGTTCACACGTGTAGTGGTTGTGTAGCTCTCGTTGTCGTTGTGACGCAGTAGTACCTGGCAATTCGCTGAGGATATATCTTGTCTTTTCGGCGAAGATATCGCCGCCAATTCAGATTGTGAATCGTGTTGGAAGCTCTGTGTCATTATTTCTGTGAAGAAGAATGTTCGCAAAAGCAAACAACTGTTTCGGGTCATTTCCAATGTCCCGGACTTTTTCGGAATAGAAAGTAGTCTTGGCATGTAGCAGCATATCATTCACCAGCTTGCATTGTTCACAAAACATTTGCAGATGAACTTTCAGTTTGGATTTCCGCCATGTTCGTTCTCGCCGCCTTCTCTCTTGTTGGCGTCGAGCAGATCATCGATATACATATCAGATCATGGACATATCAACATATTCGCATATTTGGGATTACTTTCTTATTAGTGGAATTTATGTGAGTTACAGTGCTTACTATACAATTATAAAAGTGTCTCTTGGCGAAATAATCTACGCAACAAAATAAAACGGAATCAATATTTTACTGTGTTCGTTTCTTGCAATGTTGCCACCGGCTTACGCCTGTCGGCGCCACTGGCGCGGCGGTCGAGTTCTGCAGACATCTAGTCCTACTGACTGCTGACTGTCCGACAACTGACTGATGCTACAATGGACTGAATAAACTAACCTATGCCGAAATCGACTATACTGAAATATAGCACCAACATGAATCAATTATGTCATATGCCAATTACAGTCAAATAAAGGTATGGAGGCAAACTAAGGATGATACTGGTAGATAGTTTGAATTTGTAGAATGCCCTTTAGCAATACGTTGCACCATGTTGGCCGACAGCATATATTATTATTATTATTGTTGTTGTTGTTATTATTATTATTGTTATTATTATTATTATTACACCGGCCGTGACACTTTGCCTGGAAGCCCAAAGAGTATATGTTCAGATTCCTGTAAGATCATACAGACAATTCACTTGAATTAATTTCCAATATCTGGAGACAGCTGCACCACAAGAGCATTCAGTGCAGTTAGCCAGGAGGCGCTATAACCGCAACAATTCAACCAGTGCCAAAATGTCAACCCACATGACGCCTGATGCCGTGATATCGCATTGCATCTGCCACGATGCTACGTTGCAACTTGTATTTCACCATCACCGTCAGACACAACGCAGGTTTTACTGGCATGCAATGGCAATTTAAATAGCATGTTAGAAGGATACCGTTGCGCCATGACAACAACCATACATTTGTACTTTGTAAATGGGACAGTAGAATAATATGAATTAAAGGGAATACTGTACAGGGTAGAAAGAAGTAAAGGAGAAGACGCAGATCACAACCGAAATGGGAGGATTGTATGAAGAGATATTTGGACGGGTTGAGGAGGTGTGGCAAACGAGAATGACAGATTGGGTGTGTGGAGACGGCTTACACAAATTCAAAGTTGCGGATTGTATTTTGTAACACCGCTGTCGAGTGTCATTCGGTTTCGTGCGTAAACTATGGGATACAGCGAAACTGCGTAATAATGCAGTTCTTTCTCGTTTTTATCGTCGGCCGCAGTCGGGAATGTCAAAGGGGTCCCGCGGACCTTACGTGGTCGTCTGCTACTATTCCAAAAGGTAACTTGCGTGCGATAACAGCCATATAATGTCAAAACATTATTTATGTTGTAATCATTATAATGTTCGATTACGTAGTGTAGTCATAACCGTAACAGTACCGTGTATTGAAAAGAGCATGTTGCATGAAATGTATAAGCGTTTATATTCGAATGTTTCGTATTAGCTGATAACAGTGCATTCTTATTTGACGGAGTAGCTTGATCATCAGTTTATTTGGTTCGCCATCAAAGTCGTCACTCGGGAAAGTACACTTTGGATACCTATTTTTAAGAATACGACAAACGGTGGCGCCACATCGCGAAGCGTATATGGAAACGTCATTATCGTACGATAAACAACGGTGCGAAGAGTTCGCGGTCCGTAAAAGAACGTTTACGGCGTCACGACGTACGAGCCCGGGGAAGTCGTTATTCCGGGCAAGGGGAATAAAATATGGGAACGAAATAATCGAATCAGCATAATCTCTTATTTATGGTCTATCTACCCGGTTTATGAGAGCTAACCACCGGGTAATAAAACAGGTGCTTTGCGTCATGTTTGCGTAGCGAAATTCCTGCTTTTTAATATTACAACATTTGCGGTTATGTTGTGCCCGGGGCTTTGACGGTGTAACGTTTGTGACACACTTGTGCTCAACTCACTTGCATTAAGATATCCATTGACATTATCACAGGGAGCGTGCTTGTTTCTCCACAGTAGACTCCCTACGCTCTGGCCTGTCGTTGACTTGTAGGAAGTACAGGCGCTTAACAATTCACTAAATTAAAGCCTGGCATACACGTAACGTCCCGACTGAGTTTTAGTGTCTTAGACGCGTCTGCGACTCTGAGTCGTTACGTGTATGCCCCCTTGCGACGCGACGCTTGTCTGGAGGGCAGTCTTTATCCAGTTTTTAACGCGTCGTAAAATATCAAACATGTTTGATGTCAAACAAAAAAACGTAGTCGCAGACAAACCGCCGTCGGCGAGTTGCATCGTTACGTGTATGCCGGTACCAACTGCGTCTGCGACGCATTTTTTGTATTCCAAAAGTGCTTGAGGCACTTAGCCAACCAAAAGCTTCCCAGAAATAGAGAAAATGGCGGCAACCATTGTTTGGGACGAACATTTAAAAAATAAATTCATGACAGGTCTTGTTTGTTTTATTCCACGACAAAAGAATACAACAATAGGGACTTGAAGGCCATCTCCTGGGAAGAACGGCGTTTCTGTATCACCGAGTGTCTGCGTTTGATCTGTTCGGTGTTCTTCGTCAGAGCTATTAATTAATTAAAACACATTGTTCGTCGTGCCTTGACAGCCACTGTTTAGTCCAGTATGAACGACGACGTTCTCTTCTCTGCCGACGACGTCGGATGATCAGGTAGGTGTAGCTTAATGCCATAGCTCGCTGGTCGCGTTATAACGTGTATGCGTACACACAAACATGTTATAAATTATAATCATTTAAAGAGTAGTGACATATTAAGACAAAGTTTTAAAAATGTCGTTGAACTTCGCGTCAAATCATTTCATGGTGGAAATGTTTATTTGTGGTGACTAATTATTGAACAACAATATTATTGGCGTTGAGTTAATGTTTGATGAACCATTTCGTCTCAGAATTCACGTAGATCACGTGAACTTAGTCAGAATAGGAGCCCTTGGCTTTATACACGACAGATACGACATGATGCGTCCCAGAAAAAAGCGGGTCACGTGACACATGGGTGCCATTTTGTTTCCAAATATACTGGTGTGGTCAATAATCGTGGGTCCAATCGTGTTTTGCCATTTTGACCAACCATTACGACGGCGTGCTGTGCATTTGGGTGTGCAAATCGGTCAGAAAAGTTTGTAAAATGTATCAAGATTCCGAGGAAACACCACATGAAAAATAATGTGGGTGAACACAGTCGGGCGAACAGGATGGAAACCTACGCGTCTTTGTTACTGTGTCAGATAATAAGGGTGTCAATTAAAATTTGACATGGCTGATTTATTTTGTTTTATATGTTTATCAAATGGCCGTTGCCATGGCAAACTGAAATGTGAAAGAAAAATCAAAATCGATAAAGTAATGTTTGAGATAAGATTTTTTGAAAGTAAAATTTAATGCTACGCGGGCCTTCGGCTACGGCCTACGCCCGGCTGTGCCTAGTTTGTTTATTTCGTTGCGTGTCCGACTTCTAAGCTGGCTAAGTTCGTGCATTCTCAAATTCATGCAGTTTTACCTTTTGTATGAATGCATCGGTGAAAGTTGTTGTTGACCTGGCAGCTACGGTGTTTAATAAAGCTGGTTGCCATGTTATTATAATGATTCGATGTAAAAGTTTGAGGAAATTCAGGTTTGGTAAAAAGTACACAATGGTGTGTTGTCACAGAATTTCGCGATGCACGAACTGTCAAGCATATTATTATAAATGAATGAATATATTAACATGAATATATTAAAACAACATTGCACTAACAGTTTAGTTTTCAGAACAAGCTTTACTGCTTCGTGTGTGTAGTACATTTGATAGAATTGGTACTATCTAAACAATGCAAATTAACTATTTATATTGGACATATATAAACTGCACTCTGGGTAATCTAGGAACCCATGGCAATACTGATATATATGGAAATTTTGATAACTAGACAGTTATCAGAAGATCCACGCGTTAGTCCATAACTTTTATGGTTGAACCTGGAACAACTTGCAGCAGAAGCAATTTCAACTGTTTTGGTTACATTGAAGTTATCTATAAAACATATCAAAAGTCTACAGCGATGAAAATTGAGGAAGTTACTCAAAACTAGGAATAAACATTTCCCATATATACTCCCATGTACAATACCACTGGTACCTAAAACCGTGGCATTTACGCAGACAGCCAAGACCCTACGGCAAATCTAGACATGCTGTGACAAGCGTCATTCATGTACGGATCATCAAGGCCCTCGTGATCAAACTTCCGTGTTAGATAGTCACTCACAGGTTTCGTGAGAAACATTCAACAACCAATGCTATTACCGTTCTTACTAGTGATATTATTAATGCACTAGAACAAAGTCCTTGCTGTTTTTCTGGATCTAAGTAAAGCATTCGATACTATCAACCACCAAATCCTATTACACAAACTTGAATATTACGGTATAAGGGGTACTCCACTCAAATAGTTTAAGAGTTACCTTTCAAACAGGAAACAGTAGGTTATGTACAGTTCTAGTGACTCACTTCAGCAGGATGTCACACACGGTGTCACACAGGGGTCTATCCTCGGTCCGCTTTTGTTTATATTATATATTAATGATCTTCCATTCTGTGTAAATATGTGCAAAACTATATTGTTTGCCGATGACGCTACTATATATAAAACTGGAATACATATTAATTAAATATATAAAGATATGAATAACGAACTTGAAATATTAGCTGACTGGTTTCGTGCCAATAAACTATCTTTAAACATTTCTAAGACAAAATGCATGTTATTTTCTAGATCTCGTCCTGCTCAGAACGAAGAATTATTATTAGCGATAGCTAATAACATAATTCAGCGAACAAAATGTATAACATTTCTAGGCCTTCATATAGACGACAGACTTGATTGGCATGAACATATAAATGCATGCAAAAACAAGCTAACTAGTGCTTTATACATAATTCATAAAGTTAACCGCTACCTTCCAGTAGCTGCACTTTAAAAAAATTATTACACTTTAGGTTACCCCTACTTGACATACGGAATCATTTTGTGGAGATCCACATACAAAACACATATCGAAAAAGTATTCATTATACACAAAAAATAGTTCGTTCCATTCTTAAAACAAACTATTGGGAACATTCACATCCCCTCTTTACATGTTTAAATCTAATAAAATTGCATGATATTTATGAAATTGAAGTTGGAAAATTCATGTATAATTATGTCCACGGTAGTCAGCCACATTCATTATCTGATATTTTTACATTTACCTATGACATTCACTTTTACAAAACAAGACCTGTAATATACGTCCTATTATCAGTTCTACTCAAAGATCTTCGAACAGTTTGCTATGTAACGGTCCGATGATCTGGAATACAATTCCAACTGTTATACAAAATAAACCCAATTTAAATAGTTTTATGTTATCATTAAAGGCAAATGTTGTAAGGGGGTATGGTGTTCTAGTTTAATGTCATTCCACCCCGACACGTCTGACATATGTGTTTGATATAATGCTATTCTACTTAGGTGTTATACCATTGCTGAAGCTTGGCATAACCACATGGTTTTTTTCGCAAGACTACTTATGTGAACATGTATTATCTAATATTAATGTTATTAAATTTACATATATGTTCTATTGATTATTGTGAAATCATTGTTAATAATAGTTATTTTGGGGATGACGGCGACTAATTTATGTAATCATTATCATTTTATATTAGAATAATTAAAACAAACTGGTTACAGCCTTAATTGGCTCCGCTGTCATCCTGAAATTGTATATCATTTTGTAAATTGTTTTACGGATTGTTTATATTTGTATGTATGATTTATACAATTCCAAATAAAACCTACTACTACTACTACTACTACTACTACTACTACTACCTCACATGAATTGTCTATCGGTGATATCACTACTTGTAATATGACTATTGGAGACATGACCTCTGATGAGTTACTACTGGATACGTGACTAGTAATGAAACGACTACTAGTCACATGATTATTGGTGAAATGACTAGTGGTTTTTTACTATTGGTGACATGACTACTGGATACATTATTACTGGTGAAATTACTATTTGTGAAATGACTACTGGACACACGCCTTCAAGTGACGTGAGTACTGGTTAAAGTACTGCTTGTGACAATTATACCCGTGTCGTGATTAGTGACTATTGTCGATACGAGTTCTAGTAACATAGTTATTGGGTACATAACTACTGTTGAAATTAATATTGGTAACTAATTGTGACATGAGTACAGGTGACACGACTACTGGTGACATGACTACTTGCAACATGACTACTGCACACATGATACTGGTAACCAACATTAAAAATATCCAAGTAATAAGATTAATTACACAATAGGTACCAATTTCACGCCTCGCTGCCATCTCATTCACTGCTATCATGCTTGTTTCGAGTTTGATCAATCTATCATTGTTTTTGATGGATGGCACAATCCATCCACTAACCACACGCACATATTAGAGACGAATGGGAGGAAAAGCTTATGCGGACGTTACATTCACCAATCCTATGAGGATTACGGCAAATAAGACTTCCTTACAAACCAAAACAACAAGCACAATTTCATCAGTTTGTTGGGGGAATACTTGTAGCACAGGACGGCAAACAAAACCTGTCCAGATCAGGTGGTTTTGCAGACAGCAGTCAAGTCTGCAACGGCGGTTAACACTGTTCTGGAGAGGGTGACTCATATCTGGTTGTCCTCCTCTGCGTCCATGCTGACCCAAATGCCCACAACTTGTTCATACATAGTGAGGCAACGCCAACCACAAAGAAGAAATGTGTGGGAAACATAGATAAGATACCGTAACAGACCAGCTAGGCAAATAGATGTGTAACATTATCATTTTCACCCGTGTTATGTTAGGATGTAACACCACTTCCCGACTACGCGGCCTTGAAAAAGGAGAATCTCTGAAGAAAATTGGCTCCAGCCAGCAACAGAGGCTGAACAGCTTGGGACGCATGATGCTTCAACAGAGCATGTTGTAGCAGAAGGTGAGATGGTGCTTATATGCCTTTACAACGGAAACTGGAAGAGAGTGTGGAGGTGCAGATGGTTTTGTGAGACGGTGACAGTCAAGAGTTCACCCAAAGACTTTACTTCCGACATTTTCAGCAGCACGCTATCATAGCATGCGGCTGTACCAGCAAGTGTAGGAGTGGATGTGTGTAAACTACTTGACACTAGTAGGCTGGGGATGGAAGACGAGCAAAGGTTATCTTCTTCCCGTCATGACAGACCTGTCTGTCTCCAGCACGCTATCATAGCATGCGGGTGTACCAGCAAGTGTAGGAGTGGATGTGTGTAAACTACTTGACACTAGTAGGTTGGGGATGGAAGACGAGCAAAGGTTATCTTCTTCCCATCATGACAGACCTGTCTGTCTCCAGCACGCTATCATAGCATGCGGGTGTACCAGCAAGTGTAGGAGTGGAAGTGTGTAAACTACTTGACACTAGTAGGTTGGGGATGGAAGACGAGCAAAGGTTATCTTCTTTCCGTCATGACAGACCTGTCTGTCTCCAGCACGCTTTCATAGCATGCGGCTGTACCAGCAAGTGTAGGAGTGGATGTGTGTAAACTACTTGACACTAGTAGGCTGGGGATGGAAGACGAGCAAAGGTTATCTTCTTTCCGTCATGACAGACCTGTCTGTCTCCAGCACGCTATCATAGCATGCGGCTGTACCAGCAAGTGTAGGAGTGGATGTGTGTAAACTACTTGAGACTAGTAGGCTGGGGATGGAAGACGAGCAAAGGTTATCTTCTTCCCGTCATGACAGACCTGTCTGTCTCCAGCACGCTATCATAGCATGCGGCTGTACCAGCAAGTGTAGGAGTGGAAGTGTGTAAACTACTTGAGACTAGTAGGCTGGGGATGGAAGACGATCAACGGTTATCTTCTTTCCGTCATGACAGACCTGTCTGTCTCCAGCACGCTATCATAGCATGCGGCTGTACCAGCAAGTGTAGGAGTGGAAGTGTGTAAACTACTTGAGACTAGTAGGCTGGGGATGGAAGACGATCAACGGTTATCTTCTTTCCGTCATGACAGACCTGTCTGTCTCCAGCACGCTATCATAGCATGCGGCTGTACCAGCAAGTGTTGGAGTGGAAGTGTGTAAACTACTTGAGACTAGTAGGCTGGGGATGGAAGACGATCAACGGTTATCTTCTTTCCGTCATGACAGACCTGTCTGTCTCCAGCACGCTATCATAGCATGCGGCTGTACCAGCAAGTGTAGGAGTGGAAGTGTGTAAACTACTTGACACTAGTAGGCTGGGGATGGAAGACGAGCAAAGGTTATCTTCTTCCCATCATGACAGACCTGTCTGTCTCCAGCACCTAATCCGGTGTAACTGATCCACGTATTGCACGTTGGAAAGGTGCACATGTCGCAAGAAACCCCTTGAATGTTCCTTGCGAGTAGTCAATGTCGTGGCACAGGGTGCTCAAAGTAAACCTAGAGTTACGTCAGTGATGACCTGATGAGATGAACGATAAGTAGTCATGCGTTTGTCGAAGGAAAGAAACTCAAACTTTTCTTGGTAATATACTAGGGGGTATTATGTTATGTTTTATATTTGTTTTATTTTAAGGTTGAATGATTTCAGGACATTCAGACGTTGGTTCTAGTTTCAAAAAGGCATTTAATAGGAAATGTTGTGTATGTAGTATTAATGAGTACGTAATACAGCGATTTTACATCAATCAAGGTTTTGTGTGGAGCGCAGTTGCATTGGAGAACTTGATTTCGAAACCTGTGCTGCCGTATCGTACCTTGGGCAAGCTCGTTCACTCTACGTTACTCCAGTTCAACTCTGCTATATGACTGAGTACACGGCTATAGACAACGATGGATAATTGTGTATGCATTAACTGCAGCATGGCTGACGCTTCCCAGAAAAGTCTCGATGGTATTCGATTGAACAGGTTTGCCATGGAGTAAAGGATAAAGCGCTTTGACCGAGTACTGCGCTATAAGAACATATCGTTTGGGCTCTACAGATTCATATATACATGTGTTGACCTTACATCACGGAAGTGTTCGTTATAATTATTATGCGTTATGCTTAAATGTATTTGCATTCTGTTACGCATACGGTCAATACTCATGACAGTATCATACTTATATGGTAATGCAGATTATAATTATGTTATATGGGAGAGAATATGGCAATTGTTCATCAATTAAGCTTATTAGCTAGATTCATGTAATTATATGTTGACCTCATATCAAGGTGTCATTATAAATATTATACACAATGTTCCCCTGTTAGATGTACTTCCGCTATGTTAGTTGTACGATAGATGCTCATGAGAGTAACATACTTATAATTATGCTGAGCATAAACATATTTCACACGAGACGAATTGGATAGGTAATTGCAGCTAGCCGTGCATGTTTTGATATCATTAAGCATTTTCATTGAAAAACTAAGGCAATATTAAAATAGTTTAATGTCTATGTATGTTGTTTTGTTCTCTGAATATAATAAATGCGTATTGATGACCACGCATTTGGATTATTTGAGGTTTACAGAAACATTATCTTTCTCATTCTTTGTCCAGAAAGTAAAATCGTTATGAAATCACTGTAGCATTTCTGCTATTTCTGGATATTAAAATCTACTTTCCTGAGGTTTAATTTTATAAATGAAGAAGGTCAAGCCAGTAGATAGACATATTGTTAACCAACCGCCTTAGTTACGTAATTACAGCAACTCGGTTGCAGATGCGCTCAGTGAAGCGTGGTATTCTGTTGCTAGTGTTTCCAGGCAAGCAGGTGGTTTCACTGTAATCTTAGAGAGGGTGTTCCACAATGCCTTGTTTGAATTGTATATTGCATTAGCCAATAGAAATGATGGAAACCTGTCATATGATGTGTAATCAGGTCTGCTTATATAAACGTTTGGTGTACGCATTTCGCCATCTGGGCGCTGGCGAAGGACTGGCTCAGATCCAGGGTTGAACTAGACAGGTTGCCCTGCTGCCAAGAGAATGGCAAGGAAAGTCGTAAAGCGTGGTGGGAATCGTTAATGTGGGTTACGTTCCCAAGCTTTTGTATGTCTGTAATATTCAGTGTCCAGAGTGACTATTCGATCGAACTTCGAAGAAACCATGCCGCCACGTCAGCAATACTTTAGATAACGTTCCGGTCGGCCCCAACGTATTTGCGTCGATGAGCGATAATCGCGACGCGCTCACCCAGCACGGGCCATCCTCGAACAGCGGTCTCACAGCGACAACGTCAGAAAGCTTGACCGAATGCGACTCGTATCGGCCGGCGGTAAACGTATACTGCCAGGCGACGTCAATTGCGCGAACCCGTTCATCCGACTTCTCGATCGTTTGAGACAGGACAAGACCTCTCGATCGAATTCGTAGCGGCCGGCGGTAAGCGTCTACTGCCCGGTTTCGTCTTTCAGTTGAACGTATTCAACTGACTTCGCAATCGTTGCGATCGTGCGATCATTGAACGGACGCGACTCGAGAATTCGCGGCGTACGTCGGCAATCGTCAATTGCCCGGCATCATCACTCGTGCGGCCGAGATACAGCGTTCTAATTGTGTTTTGAGCTCGGCGAATTGACTTCAACAAACGTTCGTATATATTCGAGATGGGACTAGCCCAGTCAATGTCTATTTTCTGATTGAATCTGTCTATTATTGGCTGTATTATGATTGGTAGTTATCTGTGTTTTGAAGTGAGGTATTTTACCCTTGAAGTATTCACATATATATGTAGATATGTGTGTGTGTGTTGTTACAGATTACTGTAATGAGAGTCCGCGACGACTAGATTATACTGTGTATGTATATTATGGAAGTTATTCTTAGATAACACTTGGCGCCTAGTGTATGGTCGTATAGCGGTATAATCCACCTTAGAAAGGAAGTGGAATTTGATAATCGAAAGATTCAGTGTTATTGTTTATTATGTTCTATTAAGATTTGGTTACGGGATTTCTTTATTTTGTTTATTTTGTTAATTGTGATATTTACCAAAAGGAAGATATCTTGTAATAAAGTATTAAATTTTCCTCGTTCTTTGTTGCTTGTTCACGATCACCGTTCCTTCTCATATGCGTTGACCTTGATATATAAGAACCCTACTAGACTGAGCCATCTAGTGTACGGAGACCTCGCTAATCCGTGACAATCACACAGGAAAAGCTACAGAGGGGGCCCCAACATTTGCGTAATTCTGACAATGTTCACAAATATTTACAGGCGTAGACTTTTGATTATCCTGGATATATGTCTGCTATCAAAACTACAAAAATTGCTTCTGTTGCGATTTGTTCCAATATGACCCTATTTTGGCCATAACAGTCCTGGACTATTTAAGGACCAGGGGTTTAGAACCTTATAGGCCTAGGACTGAGAACAAGATCGAATTAAATGAAAATTAACTTATGCGAGTTCGAGTTATCTGGAGTGCGCTGTGTACGATTAATGCATAATTACGTAGAAGCAGCTTAAAGGTTGGCCACATTGTAACGGACTGGGATTCTAGTCTGATTGAATCAGCATGACAAAGTTCTCTTGTTTTTCCTTGCCATTTAGCCACCGGTATGCTTGTTGAGAAGTCCCAAACTCTAACTTGTAAATTGAATGATCTGTACAATACTGAATTAGTTCACATATATTTAGGCTCAGTTTCCTAAAATCAACTTTGGTTATTTGCAGGTACATTTCGACCATCAACAGTTTGAAAATAACCGAACTGGTGGAAAAAGGAAGTTGAAGAGCTCCACTCAACAGTGCCATAAATTGGACAATGTGTTACCTGAAAAAAGACGGTGCCCGACTTTGTTGTGTTCCGTGTGGCGTCTGCTGGGAATATGTACATCACTACATGTTTCAATTCGATGTGGGTATCTGATACCTTTCTGCACCGAAATGCATGACAGTGCTATTAATTGGACAATGTGTTACCTGATACAGGAGTGAAGAAGGTGTCTGACTTTGTTCTGCCACATTAGTTCCGTCTGGCAGCTGCTGGGAATCTCTACATCACTACATGTTTCAAATGGATTTGTGCAGCTGATCGATTTGCTCATTTAAATGCACAACACCCCGTTAAATGTTGCACAATAGGAGAACAAAATAAAACAATGTTTGTATTTTCTCTTTATGTTTTCTTCTTTTAATATTTGCATTTAAAATCAATTTAATAAGCAAACGTTGAGCTGAAAATGCAACTTCGTATTTCCACATTAGGTACATGTAATTGTTAATGCTTTTCACTATCAATTCTTTTAGGTCTTCATTAATAGAAACAGTGAAGAAAGATAGGTTTTTCTTTTAAAAAGGTTTTTAATGACATTTAGGTAATATAAAAATAGTTCCTGTCATATCACCAGAGCCAACAAATAAATGACTGGTGCGGTTTAATTTTTTAGCATGCTGGTGGAGGTGTTGGTGCCTGTCAAAGGACATAATTTTTAATAATCAACAACTTCAGATGTGTACCTAGTGTAATTCTTGCAAAATAAAGGTTTACGGCACCAATTTTTAAATGCGTGCACTGCTTAGTAAACACAAATTATACGCTCTTCATATTTGGGTAAGTGCATTCTACAGCATATTCTTCAAAATGTATTGAAGCAATGTTGTGCCACGGGAGTAGTATATAAAAATGTGTCAACAAAGGTTGCCTTTAAAATGAGGCTATATATTAAAAATAAATTCATAAAAACAAAGGCACACAAATTATAAATGTTTTAGGGAATCTTTCAAGTTAAATTCACTAGGTAATTAGGATTGTGAAAGCAATGTTATAAAATATTTGTTCCTTTAAAAAAAGTTGGCATTTTTAGCTATAACTCAATCTGTGGACATTTTATTTGTTGCCATGGAAAAGGGGGGTTTGACAGAAACAAATTCAATGTTTTACTCGGTAACACACACTCTAAGCAATGGGCAGAACAAATTGCACTACCAGTACAAATTAAAACATGTTGCATCTAGCCGATATATGTGTCTGGTTATAACACTCATGTAATGTTATATTTTTATATTTTACTATTTTATCAGCAGTAAAATAATAATTATTATTATTAATTTTGATCTATATGCATCTATTATTTTACAAAAGTAAAACAAGCCTTATGTGTAAGGTACCCACGCCAACATATGGTTTCAATTTAAATTATATTTATACTGCTTACGGGAACAGCAGGTGGATTTGTTATACAGACAAAAATACAGTTTTGTTATTCAACTTGTTCTCGGCTTCAATAAGTTTCTATTGGCTCACATGGTCAGTAAAGGTAAAAACGTGCAACAAGATATACGTAAAAAAAGGAACACGATAGTACCACTTGTGAGATTTTCTAGTAATTTAATATTCTACGCGTACGCGCACTGCCGTCGATGGAAACAAAATGGCGTCCAATTCTGAGTGTCGCTACTCTGCCTATTATGTACAGGGACTCTAATTCAGAAGACACATGTGCGACCCTAGTGAGAACGACCCGTAACGCACTTCAAGTAGTGATGACGCTTATGGAAATCGTTTGACTGACGCGTAATCTACTTTTACCCATCAAGATAGATTAACACTATTACCCAGCTGAAAGCAAATTTCGCCAAACTGTTCTTTGAATAATTTATTTCGTTGGAAGTAGATTACCTGAATGTCGGAGAAAAAAATAATGTAGATTCAACTTTCGATGAATGAAACGAACCCTGGAGACGACATTAACCACGGAGGCCATTTCATTGCCGCTTTTCGATGTACTCAATACAGGCCCGTGTTTCCAGGAAGCAAGATGAATTACCTTAATTACCTTTTAAAGGACAAGTTCTATCGGGTTTCTCGTGTCATGCTTTTTAAGCATAATAGAGTGAGTCGCTGTTTCTATGAAGCCTAATACATCTGCAAAAAGGAAACTCTGCATGACAAGCTAAAACAGTTACAATGTTTGATGTCGCGAATATTCGCTGATAAGTAGTCTAGATGTTGCATGTGACATGTCTGATAACTAAACTAAATTGTGCACGTTGACTGTGCTTTTTAGTATGTACACTGCAATAGTATTGCTTCAATTGGGACCTATACGCACACACGATTACACCCACCGACACACATACAAACAATTGTATTGATTTAAACAAACGTTTTATTTGTGATAACATTACATGCTATAAACATTACGTAACGTCAATAATTGCGTACATTCGATAAGTATTCTAAATTAAGCGACATCGTAAAAAGGCTTGAAAGAAGTATGCACATGCATCAAGTTGTTGTATATGTACATAATACCGTGGTAGTTGCACGTGTAATGAAATTGCGTGTATGGAACCGCCATTTAGTCAAATGACATTGATTGTATTTGACAGTTAGAATATTACCGTTAGCTAACCTTCCTGAAAAAAACTCATACAAAATTCCGTCAGTGTCATATATATAGCACGTGTCAATTGACGTAACTTCCTGCTACGGATTCCAGTTATTGTCAGAGTCAAGTGCGATGAACCAATTAGTAGTTATATTGCAAATGTAAGCGGCACCCAACTGTGTTAAAGATATTGCACAAGGATTAATATGTACGGCGTCGTATATAATTAAAATGTCAACATTCTATGAATGGTTACTGTTAAAGGTAATCTTAATTAACTTAGTTATTTGTCATGTTTTAATCTTTATTGCTGTCATTTACGTGCACCATCAGAAAATGTTTTAAACGCAAATTCGACAGGCTAATAAATCAGCTGATGAAACTGTTTTAGATGTGTTGGTCTGCCTTTTATTGTCATTCAGCGGTCTGTACATAATGTCGTAAAACTGGCGTATTTGTGATTATCATCATATCGTCTATTTACGACACTATTAAGATATGAGCGATAACGACACTAACACGTTTTACATAAATATACTTTTTTATACAACGTAGATGGTATAAATAAAAATATATTCGGTGTCCCAATGTCTCTTCTTAGTGACAATATCCCGTAAGATAATTTACTAGTTAAACGATGAAAATCGATAAACATTCCATTTAAACATTATCACAAATATATCTTCCTCGGGAGTTTCGTCTTGTTTAATTGTACTCACACATTTACAAAAAAACAATAATATGACAGCGACATAACAAACGTAATGTTAATTGCATTATACGCCAAAATAGAATTGGTAGATAGATACTGTCTTTTTGTGAAACCATTGACACTTTCTGCGGCAGAATAGTTTAACTGACATTCATGTTCTTGCTTTCGATGTATAGTAAATACGTGTACACACACTCACGCGCACACGTATACGCACCACATACACACACACACACACACACACACACACACACACACACACACACACACACACACACACACACACACACACACACACACACACACACACACACACACATGATTTGTAACAAGCATCGTGATGTAAAAATAATAAATATACATGCAATATGTCGACGTATGTCCCAGTAGACTTTAGCGCCGATCAAAATGTAGTATTCCTAATTAGTATAATACCTGCACTGTTCGCTAGCCATTTTGCTTCAGTTTCGTAGGACACATCACACTAGTAATCCCTGATAGACTGGTTCATCCCAGCTGACAAGGTTGTTCAGTTCCCTGTCTGAATTCTTCGTTGGCTCAACGGAGCTTTCGACACGTTCACGATGTCTTCGTAAGAAATAGCACATCCGGACTGTCATCAGACATACGCAGGCGAAACTAGTAGATCACTGAGGGTCAAACTCAAAGAACACAAGAACGCGGGGGCCTCACCCACAGCTGTTAGGGAACACCGAGTGAACGAGAGCCATGACACCATGGCCAAAGACGACATAGTGTTCGCCAGAGAGAACAACTTCTGGCGAAGCCATTGAGATTCAAGAAAGGGGACCAGCGACCAACAAAGACACCGGCTACAATCTCCCCGCAATAGTCACATGACCGTCTAGAGCGGCTCAATACAACGCTGATGACGGAAGGATTCACACATGTAACATAACAGTCTTGTCAACATTACGCGATAGTTAGTCATGATAATCGATGATTATAACCAGGTTTTTGCAAGATAACACATGAAATGCAGCTCCCACATATGAAGCTAAAAAGGACATAAACGCACAATACGTTGGCACGTGAAACGCCGTGATGCAGACACTCCTGACGGTTACGTATATCCAACAATCAATATCGATCGCGCAGCGCACTAGGGATAGGGAAGGGAATCGAGATCGGTATGCTTACAGACAGTCTCTAATATGCCCACAAGTGACGTATCAAGAATCTTGAAAATGGCAGCGCAACAGGTTATATAGCGTTATTTTAATACCAAAGGGGTTATGACACAACCCCCCTATATTTGTCAAACGTGCCCGCATTGTGACGACAAGGTCTCGGGGCTTCATATAAATACATATCCAACTACATCGTGCCGTCAGTCATGAGGTGGAGAATCAAGAAACGGGGTCACTTTAGCGTGACTGAAGTTTTCGGAATGACCCAGGAACTCTGCGGCGAGAAATCCGAGGATGCAGACGATCACAAGGAAGACAGCAGACGACAGCGACACGATCACGGCAACGACAGTCCGCGTGATTCCCGTTTTATCGCCCGACGAATAGCCGCCGGCCGCGTGCAGGTTGATGACGTCATCTTGGTTGTCGAGCTCCGCTACGTAAGCTACGACGTTAGTGGTCGACGTGTCCGCGCTGGGCTGAGGGGAGGTCGACACGGGAAATGACGTCGTTTGCTGGAAAACGCTACATGACGTCATAACGCCGAAACTTACGACGTTCGGGTGACTCAGAACGTGCACGCCTCGTGACAAGGTGGTCCGAAAAGCAATAAATTGCCATGTCTGCGTCCCACCACTGGTTTTGAAGCTGGCGGTCGCGATTACTAGACGTCCATCAAGTGTAAGTCCTTCGGACATGTCCGAGTAAAATACCACATGGAAGAGACATGATTGGTTAGAGTCGTCGATATAAAACAAGTAATGATTCGTGTATTCGTCAGTGTGTGGCACGATCAGAGGGACTGTCCGGCGAGAGGGAGAGTCTGTGTCCGGTAAGCGACGCCCGACGAGTTGTTGCAAGTGGACGTCTCTAGTGGCGTTGAATATCGCCAAGTCCGTATTCTCGCCTGTCAGTCGTACGTCAACGTAGGCGCCTTCCGACAAGGCGAAGTACGTCGCATTGTATGACGTCATCATCACCACTGTCGTGTTGTCTTCGTTTGCTAAAAGGTCACACAATAACACGGGTTAGCAACCGTAGAAAAGTAATTATAATAAGCAAAATAGCGTCACTTCAAATATTGATTGTACTCCTTTTTCACTTCCCCAAAATGTAAATTCACATGTAGGGAGACTTTCGCGTATATTCCCAGTTAAGTTGGCTTCACCGGGGGACGGTTTCACTAAGATAATAATACTTATATAACAACAACAACAACACTTACAATAGCTATAACGATCACACTAATACACTTCCATCGCCTCCGTATCCTGGCGCAGACAAGTGGAGAGAGAATTGCCATAAACAGGATGTAAATGTCAGGGAGTGAAAAGGTTTCAGTCAAATAAGGCAGTCTTTAGTTCTTCTATTTTCCTTAAGTGAGAAAAATACTGTTATAATTATTTTCATAACATTCGCCATCTGAACAACTTATATTTGATAGTCTCCAAATCGCCATGTGTATGCGAGACAAAAGATCCACGATTTGTAAAATAGTATTATTTTGTTCTGTTCTGACGTCACTCGGATGTTTTTCTTGGTAGCCGTCTGCCCGTACCCGCGAGCATGGGCATTGTATTCAAAATAGTCCTCAACCAACCAAAACAAATGCACGGTTTCCTGCTCAGCCGTGAGTAGCGGTCTGGCGCAGCTACCAGTGAAAGGGCAAAGGGACGTCTCGGTGACAATGCAAAGACTGATTGTCACGAATGTACAGCTACATTATATATCAATTGCTGACGCAATACTGACGTAAAGTAGACAAGATATGGCAAGACAATCGTAAACAGCATCAGACATTTACGACGTGCGACCCCGGTGCAGTGCGCCATTTCGGGAATAACAAATTGCGAAAGTTGGCGGTGACGAATTTCCATGATTTACGGAAATGTATTCGTAATTTGCTTGAAGATACGGAGTAATGTGGCATATTTGTATCACATTTCCCAGGACGTGACATGTTGATACCTAAAATCGTTCGGTTTATGTTTTATCTACGATGCAGCATTTTTTCCAATGATTCGACATGCGTCACGAATCCCAAAATCAATCAAGATGACGCAAAAAGAAAGCGGAATAAACTGATGTGGTAACAAGCAAGCTTTCCACGTATGCTTCGACAGAAAAGGCTTGTCAGGTTTATTTATAGTGCAATGAGGCATTAACATATTCATAGGTACAGAGTATGATCGTTTTATCATACAACCATATTATAAAACTTTATCTATTCTCAACGCAGTTGTTTTTAATCGAATTCCACGGTTTCTGGTTTTTTTAATATCTAGGTTGCAATCCTGTACTTTGGCAGACAGCTGTCAACAATGTTCTAATGCAGTACGATGTTTATCGGGGTGAGACTGTCAGAGGTCAGGTGATATCTAATTTGTCTATTTAAAAAGGATACATAACATTACGTCCGCCTGAGTCTGCAATAAAAAAATTCACATTCGCCCAAGACATTCATGTTAACCACTTAACGATTACAACATACATTTTATGTGGTTATATAAGATATATTAAACATTCAAGATGTCAGAATGTTGCAGTTCTTACTATTTAAGATACTTTTACGATAAACCTATTATACGTTTTTTCTTTAAGTTACGTTTGTGAAATACGAAATGTCAATTATGACGTCTCTGCTATTACAATGTTTAGAACGGATACATTTCAGCCAGGAGTTGAAATGTCTGATTTTTGTTTATTAAAATTATTTATATATAATTGATTTAGTATGAGCGTTATTATTATGATGACTGTAATTAATGTTAGTGTGCCATTATATGTTACATAATTAAGTGATGAGTGTATGATGCCCGATCATTTCCAATCTCCCAGAACCGAGTCCACCAGAACGTCTCTCTTAGCAAGAATTATAATAAACGGGAAAATCTTCCCACTGACGTGGTGCAGGCCCCCAAACTCGAATCATTCAGGACTCTCCTTGCGAGTCTCCCACCCCCAGAGTGAAACGAACACTACATTTTATTTACGTATTGATTTTGTTTCTATTAGTTATGGTGATATATTGAGAGAAGAATGTACTTGCCTATAATTCGCACAGTATCACCGTCGTTTAAATATGACAACGTAGCGAAATAGCGTCCCCATCGACTAGTCGGAACAAGCTGGTCTACCGTGTACCCTTCACATGGTTCGCACGCACAGCTGGTTGTCACCAGTCCTGATACCAACGAGAAAGGCTTTGTACCCCGAAGAGACACTCCGGTCAAATCCTGTCCGCTCTCCAGTCGAACCGTGTCGTACGCTTGCAACGTAATACGTAATACGTCACCGTGCGTGTACGATCTGCCGCCATACGTCACGTTGACGTGGCCAGACGGGATTGTTACGTTGACGTTGGTGTCGTTGGTAACCGTTAGCAACGAAAGCGTGATGTGGTGTCCCGTGGGTGGAGGATAGGACGCGACTCGGTAAGTGTCTCCGAGAGACGAGACCGGCAGAGCGAAGAAGCCAACAGTGCTACTGCTGACATATAGTGCGATTTCGCCTGTCGACAATACCTCTATTCCTGCAACGACATTACAGAGAATGGGTTAGGACAATAACGGAACTGTCTTGTTTTGCAAATATTTAACTTGATCTGTGGTATATTCAGGTTCTCGGAAAAGTGGTACCAACGTTTAGTCACACATATTAGTTTGCTATGGAACCATTATTTTGTGCAATATGCAAAGAAATCCTAAACACATCTTTCTTGTTGTTTTCATTACTTTACCTATGTACATTTTATAACATTTTCACAACGACGACGACGACAATGACGATGACCATGATGATAAATAATCAGAAGAACAACAACAATAACATTGCGCCTGGGTCCCGAATACTTAAATAAAAACTATGCCTAGTCGCATTAATCCTAACACATGTTAGGATTAATGTACAGCTAACATGTTTTTATACAGACTTATTATTTTCACTTTGGCTGTTTACGCGCGGCGTGTGATACATTACAGATGTGATAACAGTGGCTACGACATGTTTTGATTCAGCCTTAAATACGACCACCATCAAACCCGTCGCAGTCATCCAACCAGTTCATTAATTCACACGGAGGCGTTGTGGTGATTGAAAACACGTTTCTACAGAGCGCAAACGAAGCTCAGTGTTCGTGCTAAGCGCGATTTGATAGCGCGAATAATTTCACGCAGGCCGTCCCGTATCTTTCGTCGCTTTCATTACGGAGATTAGACTTCCGCAAAAGCCCTATCCATCTAGTGCAATTGTAATGTGTCTTCAGCCAACATCTCTCTCCCTCGGCGGCCATTTGAATTCGATTGCCTGGGCATTGTGTTATTATATTTACTGCTTTTTTAGGACCAGGGAGTATAACTCATTACAATGATCAATAAGATGACGCAAGCGAATACTTTTGCGTCCATTTAATGATAATTAAATTATCGGCGTGACGATACTACTTTTCTCATGCATATTTCTTGGCGACGAACCACATATTAGTTGAAGGTGCTAACTGTCTCATTACGCAGCCATTTTCCTGCATCCCGCTGACTAATTACAGTGATTCACAGCCTTATGTTGCTGCTTCAGCAAGCATATCAAATAGAGATTCAGGCATCGCAAACTGACCGGTTATTGTTTGCTTATTTCTTCTCTCGTCACAAATATCTCGCAATTTAAAAAATGAATTTCTTTAAACGTACCGCACCGTGATTTCAGCACATTTCGTTCAAATATGAATGTTGTCGTCGCAGTTAAATTAATTTCAAAACTTCTATATAGAAAACCTATTAAACAAACGATCAGTAGAAAAGTGTTTTAAGAGGCATTGGGCCATGTTCTCCTTTGTCATTTGTTTTCTATATTCTACATATCACAAAACTTTTTTGTTATGGAAAATTAAAGCGTGACTAATGATGTTCCTTTGCTAGATCGATACGCCACTGTAAAGCGTGCTGCACAGTTGTTATTGCAAAGAGTAGGGTGTTCGTATGTTTTATGTACATAAACCGACAATACATTTGAAAGGCGAGCATAAACCTTCGCTATTACCAGGAACCGAGATCAATATCAATAACCCACAATGGTTGTTATAGTTTCGGTGGAACATCGTCTACGGAAAAAAGCAGCTGCAGTTCGAATTACATTCCATAGTCATATCGTTAACGGATAAGTTTATTACGAGTAATCGTGCTGATTAATTGCACTGTAGCGACACCAAATTCATCCGTATCATTGTACTTAATAGTCTGGCTGATCCCATTGGCATTCGGCTTCCGTTTTACTGCCATAAACTCTGCTCGAAATTCTGCTCTTTTGGACATAACGGGCAGTGTTTGTATGTTTCATCAGCATGAAACCTTTTCCCTAAAGGTGAATGTTACAGTTTTTGATAAATAATACATTGTTCGCGTTGGAAGAAAGGTTACGTCGATGAATAATAGTTATTTTGTTTCAGTACCGTTTGCTTCTGTAGAACTTCCCGTCATGCGCACGGTCGCAGGAAGTAGAATCGTCGCTGGCCGTCCGTCCGTCAGAGTTTTCCTAATGGGTGGGAGCAGATCGCTGCGATGGGGCATCTGCACAGTGACGCTGACAGTCACATTTCTGTTCGGAATCACCACGAGAAACGGTTGAGAATCCGTCTGCTGGTTTCCATTGGAGAAACTCACGAAGAACTGGTGACCAATATCTTCCGGTGAAGCTGCAACACAAAATAATTAAGTTTGTTCAATTTAAGAACCACATGATGCCCGACTGACTTTCTTATTATCTCAACATATACAACAGGTGCATATCCCATCCGACAGGCTTTTACCACACGGTTAGTCCATCAGGTTCGCCTCATTAGGCTTCTTCCCTATCTGGGTGGCTTTACTACGTACTTATCTTAACCGGATGGCTTCACACGACGTTTAGCTGACCCGGTTGGATACTCCCGGCATTTAACCTATCCGGTTGGCTTCTTCAGGGTCTTTTAACTCATCTCACAAGATTGCTTAATGTCTTCGCCAGTTGAAGGTAGCTGGTACTCACGTCAAGTTCCCGTCTAATCGCACCAACCTGATGGAAACATCAGCGTATTCGACTCACTAATGATTTTTCAGATATTTTCCTTCCTCAGGAGGCGGTGCTGTTTGACGCTGCTTAAGCCAAATTGTTGCTGGATGTCAGGTCGTATACGGGTGGTGTTTTCTCTTCCTCTTAAGGCAGTGAAACTTCTCTGTTTCATGTTAAGAGTAATTGCTGAAGAACATCGTACACTGGTGGCGTTTTCCATTCCCCTTGGGGCTGTGACGTTCCTTTGCCTCGTCGTTAACGTAATTGTTAACGGATCTCAGATCGAATACAGACGGCGCCTTTAACTAACCTTGAGGCGGAGCAGTTCCGCTGTCTCATTCAAAGCACAATTATTGAAAGGGTGTCCACTTTTTGGAGTAGTGTCAAGTAGCAGTTTGTTATTACACTCAATTGTGGTTAAGTTAATCGAACGGTAGATGAAAACTAAGTAATGCTAGTTGAATAAATGCAATTGATACAGTGCCAAGACAAGATCAATGCAAGTGCAAGCAGACTCGCATATCTAACAAACTCAGCATTAGTGTTGGTTTTCTCTCTTTCTCGCCTTTTCTCCATATCTAATTATGGTCAAGTGTATGCGTGTGATGTAGCTGATCTCACAGTGTGGTGTGGCAATCATTTCTTAAACCTGAACGTTCATAAAACTGAAGAACTCATAATAGATTTTAGAACGAATCCTACCCCATCATTGATGCCAAGCTCACATTTAGTAAAAATACAGCTGTAGTTAACAGAAAGTGCCAGCAAAAGCTGTGTTTCTTACGCAAGCTCAGGTCAATCAGTGTCAGCACACAGGTTCTTCAAACCTCCTACATATGCTATATCGAAAGATCTATTACATTTGGGTTCCTTGTGTGGTACGGCGGCCTGAGTCTTGTGCATCGCAACACTCTGACACGAACAGGCAGGGTTAGTGGCAAGGTGGTGGGAGAAAAGCAGACCAGTTTAGAGGATCTGTACAGGCAACGGGCAGACAGAAAGGAAATAATGTCTCCTCAGACCCCGAACACCCCCTGTTTCCATGTTATAAACTGCTTCGTTCTGGCCGCCGCTTTCAACTCCCTGACTGTAAACTGAATCGCACTCGAAACTCATTTGTTCCTTCCTCAATTAGACTAATGAATAAGCGACTGTCCTTCGTTCCCTCCATCTCTGCCAGTCTTCTTTGCCAATCTGACACTGAGTGAGCCTGGGATGATTTGTGATTAGTGAGATGATTTAACTTTTGTAACTTATTTAACTTATTTAACATATTTAACTTATTTTAACTTATTTATTTAACCGATATGACTTTTATTACTATTTTGTTTATTTTTACATTTTTATATTGCATTAAATGCAGTATTGTACATTTGTTTTATTTGTTTTAATATGTTGTTACTGCTACACTCCAAATGAATTTCCCTCCCAAGGGACAATAAAGTATTGTGATTGATTGTGATTGATTGATCTCTGTTTCTGTGTGTCTTTATCTTCTGTCTCTGTCTTGGTCACTATATATGTCCTTATCTGTATGTTCCTGTATGTCTGTTTGTCTGCCAATCTGTCTGTCTGCTCTCTCTCTCTCTCTCTCTCTCTCTCTCTCTCTCTCTCTCTCTCTCTCTCTCTCTCTCTCTCTCTCTCTCTCTCCCTCCCTCCCTCCCTCCCTCTCTTGTGTGGACGCGGGCGCGTTTACGTGTGTATGTAGTGTGTGTGTTTGCGTGTGTGCGCGTATGCGCGTGTGCGCGTGAGCGTGTGTGCGTGTGTGCGTGTGTGCGTGTGTGCGTGTGTGCGTGTGTGCGTGTGAGCATGTGTGTGCGTGTATATATGTGTATAGTTATTCATAAGAAGTTGTGAAAGTTACATACCGTCGTTGATGTAGAACATAAGCAGTAGAAGAGGCAGCCCTGAAATAGACGAACACAGTCAGTCACAACGAATTTATATATATATATAAATGTGTGTGTATGTGTATGTGTATGTGTATGTGTATGTGTATGTGTATGTGTATGTGTATGTGTATGTGTATGTGTATGTGTATGTGAATGTGTATGTGTATGTATATATATATATATGTATGTATATAATTGCTGACATGTGAACAAATTCTTTCTGATTGTGTGTGTGTGTGTGTTTGTGTTTGTGCGTGTGTGTGTGTTTGTGTTTGTGTTTGTGTTTGTGTGTGTGTGTATATGTGTGTGTGCGTGTGCGTGTGCGTGTGCGTGTGCGTGTGCGTGTGTGTGTGGCGTATTTAGTTGTTATCCGGACCATTAAAACTAATACTTGCATTGATTCATAACATTTGTCTTACAACTGTATTATTGGCCTCCTACCGTGCTTACTGTCGATGACATTGTCTTATAACTGTATTATTGCCCTCCCACCGTGCTTATTGACAATGACATTGTCTTACAACTGTATTTGGAGTTTGTTTATGATGTGTTGAATACGCTTGTTTGCTGAGTTGGTGACCTTGTTTTTCTCAGAGCCATAGCGTAGCGGACGTTCCAAGTATTTGTTGAACATTCGTGTTTTGTACGTCATTACAAGAATATTGTATTTGATTCCATTACGTACCAGTACGATAAAAACGTTGTTTGTCTCAATTTGTATGTGGTGGAAACAGAAACGACATGAACATTCACGTCTACATCGTGGTTACTTATTGTCTACGTGACCACTCTGTCTGAACACTTTAACAGCAAGTTCTCTTTCACGGAATCTTGCCAACGGCCAGCAGGCACTAAGCCGTTGCCGAAGAATTCAATAAGGTCAACGTGATTTACACAAACCTTTGCATACGTTCTCGGCCGTCCCCACTGAACTAGCCAGGTCACGGACAAAAAAAAACAATTGCATTAAATAAGACGGAGGTACCCATTGGATTCACCGAGAACCGGGCTAACACGGTAGATGGTGTCTGGGTGACCTATCGGCGAGATTTACTAATCTTATTTGAGTAATCAAGAGAAGTCATCACATGCAGAACAAGGTCCGAACAATTTCAATCATGAATAAAGGAACACTCGTCACGGCGAGGGAGCATGTCAACACGTTGTGTTAGTTCGTATGAGAAATGGGCTACACAAAAACAAAATGCAATGACGAGTTGCTGAGGATTAGTATTTGCGAACTCGTTGAGCCAATGGATGCTTGAGGATGTATGGTGGGCACAACGCTAATGCGAAGACATCATGCACGTTTCGTTGTAAGAAAGGAGTGATAAGATAAGTGACATATTAGCCATTTACACGAACCAAATATATCCTCTATTCAATTACATTGCTCAAGAAAGCTCAAATGAGACATTAAACTCACCACATTTTACCGTATTGCGTAAAACCTTAGCTTAGTATTCAATTAAAATGTCACTATGAACAACTGAACTCAACAAAAATGATTGAAAATTCGCATTATCCGTATCAAACGTCTATAGTCTTGCTCCGCTTGAATTGGCTTCTTTATTGAGCGTCGCAAATTATATGTTATGTCACTCTTGATTTGGATGTCTCGTCTCCGTCTTCCCAACACTTTCGCGACGAGGAAATCTTTCTCTTGTTGCATGATGACCGTCTATTGTATTGATTAGCCTCTTCGCTTTTTCATCATCATTTCATCAGCAGCGCGGTCCCTCTAAGGAAAACGTTCCGATTACACACCATGAAATTATGCTAACACGTCTTTGGCGTATTCATATTAAAGACAAATATATGTGTCATCCATGGGGAAACTGTTTTCAATAAATAGACAAATCAGATAAGTGTTTTATGCAAAGTAGTACGAGTACCAAAAAAAAACCCACCTGGGGCAAGACGGTCGGTGACATTCCGTTTGCGTTTTTCACATCTAAGAACGAAACATTCTTTGAAAATATAACGCGTACAAAAATAATATATTAAATTACCCTTGCTGTTATACTTGAATTATAAATAACATATCTATTATATATATTCTGCAACTTGTGTATGGGACCTATCATGTTTCTTAATATTTCATCACAAGTTTTGGATTTCTTATTAAAATTATATATATATATATAATTTTATTATATATATATATATACATGGTCAATTTACTAAATTTGTAAGTGTAAAACATAACGTTTTTATGCTAATGTTGCATACAAAAAATATACTAGCCTGCATACCGTAATTATATATACAGGAAGCCGGTAGGAGCCGTCTCAAATGCAAATTGTGTGTCTTAACACGATCTATGCAAAACGCTACCTACTTTCCCCATGTTGTGTTGTTTGACATGCAAGCTGAATGATGATATTATAATGTCACCAGTCACGTTCATGATTAGCACCTTTAAATAACGAGTTGCACCAGTTTGACCATTGGCAGATATTATATCAAACTGCACAAGCTATTTCAAAAGCACACTGATTTAATTACTTATGTCTCATGTTGGTGATTTTTTATGGATATTTATCCGATATATGTCTGCATCATTTTGTACAAGATTTTGGGACATTCAGAATTTTTATTTTGCGCACGTGACGGGGGCCGTATTACCCCCAGGGGCCGTGCTGCCCCAGTCTACCATACCCTAGTGCAATGCTTCTCAAAAAGTGTACCGCGGCATCTCTGGTAATTAAAATAAAAAAGTAAACATGTTATTGTATTGTATTAATACCATACAACATTCGCAGATGCTCTATTCTGAATTTTACCGTTTTATAATCATAATGACTGCGGTCTATTATGCGTATCTTGAGAGGAAAAGAAGACGACCAGGAAATGTGTGTGGTTTTTTCGTTTCTTCTCCCGCATCCAGCATTAGTCCCACGAATGATTAAATTTCTTTTTGGTGTACTCAAACATTCTGATGCGCCTGCGCACATGGTGGCATCGGAGCTGTTGTGTATTTTATCGCTTATGTTATTACTAACTGATCTACACCGGAATTATGGCATTTCGTTCGACAGTAAAGCTTTCTGTGAAAATCGTCAATTTCATAAAATAAAGGCCTCTGAAATCTCGCAGTTTCTCAGTACTTTATAAGGAGATTGGGGGCGGACAAACAAACTGAATCGAAGAAATCAAGGTCGGGCTGAGAACGCCATTAAATGGGTTCAACTACAAACTTCCGAAACTGCTGAGTGTGATAGCAGATCACCTAGGCATGCATCACGTCACGTTTCAGCATTACTTCCAGTTGACCAGCACTGACCAATATGACTGGGTTCGTGATCCTTTCGCGTCATCTGCAGAGGTTTCCGCTGGAGAGCTTCCTCTGAACGTTCGAGAGGAACTGTTAGACATCAAGAGCGATTGCACCGACAAACCTAAGTTCTCTGATGTGCTCCTGCACACATTTTGCTGATCATGCCATTGATGTGTTGCTACCATTTACGACAACATACCTGTGTGACATCAACTTCTCGACATTAACAGTTATCAAAACCAAGTAGAGGTCATGTCTAAAGAGCTTGAATCAGGAACTTCGTGTAGCTCTTTCCAGCATAGAGCCGAACATTAAGCGTCTCTGTTCCACAAGATAGGCGCAAGTTTCTCACTAGTGCCAAACAGACGTTGCGGCGAATACATTATTTGCCTAACATGTGATATGTAATGATTATTTGAGAGGCGTGTTTCGAAACAGATTATGTTTATAATATGTTTGAAATATTGAATGGTAATTAAGATTTGTTAAAAAATAAATAAACTACAATTCGTATTAATTTATATTTCTTATGACACGAATGTGCAATGTGTGCAATACTTTTGTTAAAATGTTCTTATCCGTAGGGAAAATGAAATTTACCATTCCATTCATTTCATGACCAGTGGGTGGTGACAATGCAATACACTGTGACATAGTCAAATGTGAATCGGTGTGCCGCGAGGATCGAGCTAACTATGAAGTGTGCCGCGAACTTAAACGGGTTGAGACGCACTGCCCTAGTGGATAAACAGTGGTTAAACAGTTGAAAATTAAATTTATGCAAGAACTGCCTCGATTACCCAGGCGTCGTGAGATGGCAGCACTTTTTCGCCACTCACTACGGCCTGGAATATTAAGGATCTGCCAATGTTACCGGTAGGGGACTTTACCCCAGATTCGTGTAGATACGATGATTGGCTCTCAGACCAACCGTGCAATAAAAAATTCAATTAGGATGCACTTTTATCAGATAATACTATACTATAACAACTATTCAACATTAAACTTATATTGAAACATGTGACACACAAAATAAACCGACATTAACTTTTGTGTAGTTTAGTGCCATTTAATCACATGCATATTCACTATGTGGCAGCTCTCATGGCTGTCAACAATTTCGTATTGACGTTGTCATGCTTATGGTCGAGCAGAAACAAAAGACTAAGTGTGAATAAGCATGATATAAATACCAAACAAGGACAAATTTAACTAAAAAAAGTGCAATCGATGTTGCGCGCAATGGTCGGACTGCTAACTAATATATGTAGTCGCCAAAGTACAACCAAAACGTGCTGATTTTGGAGGCTAAGTTGGTAGCGAGTCGAACGACTATTTTTAGGGTCCTCGGTTCGAATCCCGTAGAGTACTCGAAACATTTGTTTGTGTTCATTTAGTTTAAGATTCATTGTATTTTGTATAATACTAATACGGGCACTATTTCGTAGTTTCATTTCGTTATCGAAAACATACATAATATATAAACATTCTGGGTGATAGACGTGCTAATTGGCAGTGAGCAGTCAAAACGCGATTCTGAGCCATACTATCTTCCCGGCGAAGTCACGCAGCCGGGCGAGAGTCGGTTAAGCGAGACTAGAACTGCACCGGTAAGCCTGCCTGTTCCGCACTGCCACCACACAATTTGAGGTGGCTGAGTGAGGTTGCACCGAGGAAGCTAATTGTGTTTCCTGCCATGATATCTGGCATAATGATGAAGAGCAGGATGATAAACTGCACAACGTTGACCACGGAGTCCCGTGTTGCCGCAGAAGGTAACGGCAAACCAAATTGACACCCACACGCTACAATAGAACAGGTGAATAGCGCGTCTCGTGTTCCATTAAAGACGCACGGTGTAATTAGACATCGAGGTAGCAACTATCGATTAGACAGGGAGACACCTGACGACTGGTCACGTTGACACGATGTTGTGGTGAATACTGTAGGTTGTTACGTGACATCGTTTGATGGATGAGCCAGGGACAGGAAATGGTTCTGATTGATTAGCCATTGATTAGCCGTGTTTTGCCCATCAGCAGCCGACGAGCCGGACTCACAAGGAACGGTCGGTGGACCCTTGCTGCGCGCTACGATATCCCCTGGTCCTCACGCTTGTCACTGTAAGACGGCTATGGCAGACAGTTATGCTTTTTCTGGGGAATTGGGCCATAGTTCTGACCTTTGGCAGTTTGTTATTGTATCTGTCCTCTATAATATATTGCGCCACTACATATTAACATGGACCAGAAAGAGCTTGGACATATCGCACCCCGTCCGCCGTTCTGAAATCCTTGATACGTCTTTGGTGACACGTTGGCCAAGCCGAACAGCAGATTTGGCATTTCCTATAACAAATAATGTTTGAAGTTATCTTACTCGTAGTGAATACGACTTAACTCCGTTTTCAAACACCTTCGTAAAGTTAATCTTCACATGTCTCGTCTCGTAATGTTGGCGGACATGGCATTACACAACAAAGTGTCCTTTGCCATTTGTTGTTGGATAGCATTGACCGGTATCTCAAGCCACTTCATTAAACTATTAGCTTACAAGATCCAACCGCAAGGAAACTTTAAAGAAGTTGTGGTTACACTAACACGAGAGAAAGATACACTAAACTAAACCACCAGTGCAGCTACCACCGGGTCCTCGAACCTATTGAAAGTGAAATAAACAAAAATAAGACTGTAAAGTTATCTAAAATAAAATCAACAACGACACTTATAAATTATGACATCGCATACACGACAGCGACTGCCATCCATTATATATCTCAACAAGTATACTGTTAAGTGAAATGACACACTACTAGTCGTTTCTAAGTAAGAGTAGATGTTCCGTTATAGAAAACTGATGTTTAGGACAAGCCAATGTATCCGTGCCAGTGATTGTCGGGTATTAGCGGCTTGTTCAACAGCACGATATACACTCACGCACCTCGCTGCTATATCTCATCCGCAGCATAATTGCTGGGGTCCGTGGCCTTTCAGGGGACAGCTTAATCATGTTGTGTCTGACAATGCCAGTAATCATCCGCGTTATTTCATCCGTGTAATGACACGAGATGCGAAAGATGGATTATAATAACGTTATCGCGATAGGAGAAATACAATAATCAATGCTCACAACTAACTATGTCTAAACTGGTCAGCTCTCCGAATGGAGACTGGCTGTGGCGCCATGTTTCTCTGCATGTCGTGACAGGAAGGGTCGACGATGCATTTGATGTATGTCATATATGTCCATAATTCTCATCAGCACCACTTGGAACAACACAGCTTGCTAAAGGTCAATCACTCAACCGGAGCCACAGAGGAGTAGTCCACATTTCCATGAAAGATGGATAGAATTTGAGTCTCCAAAGACAACATTAACTAGACAGCTAGGCAACGGTTCGGCTGCAAAATAACTGCAAGGCATTCTGGGATCATTTTTCACTTAAGCTAGTCCTTCATTAAACAAAAGTCATGTATCGAGGCAGTAAATTGTAACAAATTACGTGCAGTGGTTGCCGATATCTAATGTGAAATTTTGTTCAGTATTCAATGTTATGTTTTTAGAGGATTTGTTGTGGTTTGGGTGAGTCAATTGCAAATGCTGCACACGATTGAGGGAGATTCATTGGACCGTCGTATCAATAAACGTACACTTGAATACACATGTTTATAATCATAACATCTTTTATTTTATTACGAGTTGAAGGATATTAAAAGGGTTACGGTGTCTACTCGTATGTACGAATATTATTTTATCAAATGCAGATATATATTGCGTGCGTGCGTGCGTCGTGCATGTGTGTGTGTGTGCGAGCGTGCATGCGTGCATGCGTGTGTGCGTGTGTGCGTGTGTGCGTGCGTGCGTGTGCGTATGCGCGCGCGCGTGTGTGTGTGTGTGTGAGAGTGCCTGCGTGTGTGTGTGTGTGTCTTGTCTGGGACGGTCGTCTAACAATTAATGTTTTTGAATAGCCAATACTGTCCACAATTCTCGCATTCGTGAAATGGAAGCGCGACTGGCCGGTGAGAGTTTGCCCTGCCATGTAGGCATATTAATAGGTCTTTAGACACCGATAAACGAGACGTAACGAACGCAGTTGTTTCCGGCTCTGCAACATGTCGGGCTGTAGTAGAATACCGAAAGATAATGAATTTACCATTGTTCAACCGTCTCCTCAATGAGAATGTTGTAGCAGCACCATATATAAGGATAATGGCATGTCTATTGTTGAGTAATGGTCGCGTTTTAGGATAGTGATAAGACCGAATTCACCAGACATAGTCTGTGGGAATCTTGAGCTATTTCATGTCAGCCGTGAGTACAATCTCGTGTGGAAATTAAAGTTTGTTCATGAATGTATGCTCAGTGGTTCCTTAGTAGAACACAAACCTCCATAAAGCCATGGACACGTAACAAGAATGTCGTGCAACAAGACGGTGTTGAGTGCTCTCAGATGTGTGAAGACTGTATAAACTTTGTAAAACGGAGATTGCTAGTAAAGATGAAGCAACGATACAGTCCTGCTTTATGGCACTCCATATTACAAAACTGGCAATCCGATACAAATCCATCTGCAGCGTAAAACAGAACAGGCGTTTCTAACCGAGCAGTTTATACAGAAATTCCACCCAGGGTCTTATAAAGGTTGCCATGGCCAAAGAGAATTATTTAACAAAGACTGTGACAAATGTTTTGTTATTCGCCATATGTCCACCGGCAGTTGTCGCTCGGAGAATAATAGATAAGCTGTACATCCGTCTGACCCGAAGCTTCTTCGATACCTACATACAGCTGGTAGGTTAAGCATAAATGTGTGTTTTTCTCTAATGTATCTCCTCCCTTGGGCCCGTTTTTGTAGTCGGACTGATTGCCCGCTACTGTCGTCGTATATATGTCTAATGTCCCTATTATCCGTATGCAAAGGCATGGTTATAGCTAATTAACATTTGCGCATTGTCCAGCTGTTTGTTGTATTGCATGTCTCGCCATGTATATATTCCAGGTGACGTATCTGATTAGCGTTGTGCTTGAGGTACACTGGATACTCTGTTTAATGACACGGGTAATGTATTCAGTAGGAGAAACAACCCGCCATTGCTTCTTATTCTAGTCTGCATAGTTTCAACCATTGCATGTCGGTTCTTCTGTCTAAGGTATTGTCGTTTTCAAAGTTTCATTTCCATCTCTGAAGTCTATAGTAATGTGTCTCGGTGGTTTTGACTTTGACTTGCCAGTTGGTGTTATGCGTCTTCCCTCCGCTCATTTAAGATGTTACATATATTTTCTGTTAAGTTCGATGAAATGTTAAATTAAATATATTATATAATATCCAACGTAAAAAGAAATTTTGAGAGCATATGTGTTTACAAACAAATTAATAATTTCAAAACTAAATAGTTTGAATATTGGTTTGAAGAAGCTGTAATCACAGAAGGAAACAGTTGCTTTCCTAATTTACGACTTAATGACAGTTTGGCTAAGTGAATGCATGAACTACTAAAACAAAGTATTTCGTAACAATATTCGGTTGAAACACTTTGGAAGGAGATGTATGTGTGAGATCAGAAGTATTGTGTACATTTGGATTAGGGAAGGGACGTTGCTTAGTAACACACAAACACATTGACTAAATTCTATATTATCGTAAACACATATTTTTAAACTTGCTTACTTCCGCTGAGAAATATATCAGCTGTGGATTTACAGATGGTTTATGAACGGGTCTTGCATTTATTATTGGATTTATTATTATTATTCGTCTACTGCATATATTTTTATAACTATGTTATGTTACGAATACATAATTATCAGCCATATTATGATTGCATGTATGTTTTTGCAATGACTACGCGCGTGCGAACCGACTGGTCCAAGATATATTGAGCTCTGTGAATGTTATTATTAATAATAATAATGTCATTCGCTGAAATGGTTTTCTGTTGCCGAGTGATTTAACAAGATTTAACAAGATTGCCATCCAGAGAATTAACTCTAGATGGCAGGTGGACAAGGAAGCCCTTTGGCTTATCGAGAGTACAACCCTTTTATCTACATATATCCAGCCCTTCTGAGGTATGTGTCGATTTTATTTTTAAACATATTCACACTACTAGCACCCACACAATCATCAGATAATCTGTTCCATTCATTCACAGTCCTTTGTGAAAATGAGAACTTTCTCACGTCTAATCTACACTGCTCCTTTACTAATGTAACTTCATGTCCTCTAGTCTTTCTATCTTTCTTAACTGAAAAAAACATATTTCTATCAATATTTTCATAACCATTCAGTATGTTAAACACTTCTATCTGATCTCCTCTCAATCTCCTGGTCTCTAGTGTTGTTAAACCACATTCTTTTAGGCGTTTTTCATAACTAAGATCCCTCAGTTTTGGTATCATTTTAGTCGCTCTCCTCTGTACTCTTTCTAGCATATCTATGTCCTTCTTGCGGTATGGCCTCCACGCTTGTATACAATATTCTAAATGAGGCCTAACTATTGTTTTGTACAGCGGTATTATTGGTTCTTTTTCTTTATATGCTATATTTCGCCTAATCAATCCAAGGATTTGATTTCCCTTTGAAGCTGCAATTCCACACTGCTCTGAAACCTTCATGTCAGCACTAATTGTCAGCCCTAAGTCTTTTTCTTTTACAGTAGTACTTAGTACAGTTCCCCCCATTGTATATTCTACATATTCGTTCCCATGTCCTGTGTGAGGCATTTACATTTCCCAAAATTGAACAACATTTGCCACTTTTCAGACCATTTGATCAACCTGTCAAGATCATCTTGTAAATGCTGTCTATCCCATCACTTTTAATCCTTCTAAACACTTTTGTATCATCTGCAAATTTCAACACCTTGCTAGCTATATCATCGTCCAAATCGTTTATATATATTAAGAATAATATAGGTCCCAATACTGATCCCTGTGGAACCCCACTCAAAACTGATTTCCAGTTTGAAGCCTCCCCATCAACAACTACCCGTTGTCTTCTGTCAATCAGCCATTTTTCTATCCAGTTAATTATACCATTTCCTATGCCATGGGCCTTTAGTTTAAGCAGTAATCTTTGATGTGGCACTTTGTCGAAAGCTTTTTGAAAATCTAAGTAGATGATATCTACTGGTGATCCATCATCTACCCACGTAGTGATATCTTCCAAAAAACATAACATATTTGTTAAGCATGACCTCGCTTTTAGAAACCCATGTTGAGATGGGTTTATCAAGTTATGTTTAACAAGAAAATCCACCATGTGATCTTTAATTAGTCTTTCTAATAATTTACAAATCACCGATGTTAAACTAACTGGTCTATAATTATTTGACTTGTTTCTCGAACCTTTTTTAAATAACGGTGTAATGTTTGCTTCTTTCCATTCTAAAGGAACCACTCCCTCTTCTAATGACAAGTTGAAAACTGTTGCAAGCGGTATGCTAATTTGTTCTACAATTTCCACTAGTAGTTTGGGTGGAATACCATCCACTCCAGGTGATTTATTTTCCTTCATAGCCCTAATTTTCTTAGCTACCATTTCTGGGGTTACAATTAACTGTCTTAAATAGTCTGATTCTGCCCCCTTGAACTTAGCCTCTGGTACTGGCAGTGAACTAGTGTCTTCTCTGGTAAACACTGAACTAAAATACTCATTTAGGTCTTCAGCCATTAAGAATCCTTCTGATATTATATTTCCAGCACTATCTTCTAGAGGACCGACCTTATCCTGAACTTTCTGTTTGCTTCGAACATACGCATAAAAACTCTTGCTGTCATGTTTTATATTACAAGCTAATTTATGTTCATAGCTTCTCTTTGAATTTCTAATTTCAGATGTAGCTTGGTTTAGTGCTTCTTTATAAATGTTGTAGTCTTCGTCATTGCCAGTACGTCTATATGACTTCCACATCATTTGTTTATACTTAATTTTTCTAATGGCTTCTTTCGATAAGTATTTCTTTCTGGTCCGTTTCCCTTGTTTTTTGAAGGGAACAAATTTATCTACGATGCACTCTATTTCATTCTTTAAGATATTCCAGCATTATGTTGCTGTCTTATTCTTCAGTGTATTATTCCAGTCTATCTTTTGAGTGATCAATGGTATACTAACCGCACCACTGATCAGTTAGGTGGTGCATTTATAATAATGAATAATTGAGTGCCATAATATTGGCTCAAGTTGCATACTATACTTGCAAACACTGTCCGTATATTCGAACAGGTACTTGACAGGAGCCTGACATAGTCGGGCCACACATATTAACAATAATTGTTATGCTCTCGATAGACTTCTGGGTCCATTTGTCATCTGCAGCTTGTTGCTTTGGGTGGCAATCTTATTAAATAATGCTCAATCTTATTTCGAACGGATTACGCCAAACATACGGTAATACTCCGGAGCGCGGTGGCTGAGTAGGTTCGAATCCTCTTACTGTCGCTTCGAACCTTAGGCACGTTCGTTCAATCCACGTTGCGTCGGTTCACACAGCTGTATAAATGAGTGGTGGACATTTGTGCATGAATAGTATTCGCGCGCTGATGGCAACGTGGCTGAATGTTTCCGAGAGAAGTCGAGATGGTGTTCCGATAAACAGGTATGCCACTCGATACGACGCTGAATAAGAACATCCTTCACCCATTTTACCTTAACTCTGGAAATAGTTTGTGTTTAAACGAGATCTAAACACTTTCAGGTTATTGTAACACGTAAAGTAACTTTACATTAAAAGGATTTTTGGTTGGAATAAATGCACTTCAAAAAGGGTTATGATTGGGATTTAAGTGAAAACTGGATTAATGCTGGGGATCTTGTCTAAGTACATTTGCATCCGCAATTAGGGATATGTCATCAGACTGCGCGTTAATGAGATACAACTGGCACCACTGGCAATAAAAAAATACAGCGATATTTAATAATACCAAATTAGATGTATAGCTCAAGGAAGCAAATGCGGCGTACGTATGCGTGCAGGAAACACGCACCCACACATATACACACACACTCATTCCTCACTCACACACACACACACACACACTCACTCGTTCACACGCACGCACGCACGCACGCACATACAAACACATACACACTCACTTCTCACTCACACACCCACACCCACATACATAATACACACACACACACACACACACACACACACACACACACACACACACACACACACACACACACACACACACACACACTCACTCACAAATACACACACACTCACACGCACGCACGCACGCACGCACGCACACACGCGCACACACACACACACTCACACTCACACACGCACGCACACACACACACACTTCCTATCTGCCGTGGGAGCATCACGTGTCAGGATCGTCCTCTCCCGTGGCGCAGTCAGTCGACATTGTTAATGAAGATTCAGAAGACGAGTCCCGCGTGATTTCCGCACCAGTTCCCGACGCGAGGGATTGCTTTATGCTCGTCAGCAAAGATTTATGAGAAGACACAACGAAGGTCAAGTGATATAAATCTGCGGTTGATTGCGATATGCCTAGCATTGCACTGGTTACGCAATTAATCGACGCAACATCTATTGTAATTGTCAGACGCGGGAAGACGGCAATGCTGCACGTGGGCTGTCAGATGTAAGCGGCAGAACAAAAACCTGATTAATCTTGTATTGTTTGGTTGAGAACACAATGCTACTGAGCACACTGAGTATGTTGCTTCGCGGCTGTTCGTAACACCATATATAGAGACAAACAATGCTGATAGTATAGCAACATCTGTGCTATGAGGATACATAAATGAAACGCCGCTACTACTGCTTACGAAACAATAGTAAAGACATTTATAAATCATTATGCATAGCAAGTATTATAACGAACTGGACATAAGAGCTATTTCACAATGTCTATTAAATTTTCCTTTTGGCACATATAGCCGGATTTTGTTTCTTGGAGTAAGCAACATAGTTTCCTCTCGTGCGTTACGTTGATAAACATAACAAATATAGATGGTTCCATAAACATTACAAATATAGTTGGTTTGTACGAGAAAAAAAAAAAATTGGCGAAAAATTTGTTAGCAAACTTTAAATTAATTCGATTGTAGAAATCGTCGTTCCGTTTTCTCTGGATTAACTAATTGTGGAATTTGGACTATATAGAAGGCCTGCTAATACCAGTTTCATGGTGAGACGGCGTTAACCTGAGAGCACACGGGCTATCTCGAAGTTTTGATCTATAGGCATTGCCTGATACGACGCAGTTTGGCCAAGTGTGAAAGCACGCTGGCCAGTAAATTATTCCACTTGAGCGGTTCTGTTGAAAGACGACGGTCACATGATTTCATAATGACGTCATCGTGTCACCATGACAACACGCTACAAACGACCCCGGAGCATGTTGAAGACACAGAAAAGGAGAAGTCCGACGAAAACCTGGCTCAGAGAAGTAGAAGAAGTAGATATGGCAAACCATGATGTACAGAGAAACAATAGGAAACACAAATCCCATACAATGTCCATTAATGGACTATGTCCCGTCGAGGAATGACAATTCTCGAGTAATGTATGTCAAGGATGGATTTCATCGCACTTGAAGATCCATCATTGATCGACACGACACGGAATGAAGTCTTTACGCCAGCTGATTAAAAGACTACCCACACACCTACCACAACACTGCTAATTCGCTGCGGTTTTATAGGAGAGAAAATAGTTTTATTGTTTGTGCCTCGAAGGTCAGTCTCCGTCGGTCGAGCCCCGTGGAAACATCATAATGCGCTGTTATGGAAACGTCGGCAGTGACCGTCGGGCGCAATTAGATGACTCAACATCACTCGTCCACTGAATGGTATTACTTCGTTTATGTTGATTTACGTGTTGGCTTTGTGGACTAATGAAACAGTCTTTATCGATATTATCGATATTTATTACGGCCGTCTGAAAGCAGGTAGGCTGCGCGTTTGCTTTTGCCGCTCGCCGACCGACGATTGTGGCGTTGTATCAGTACGGGACGCGTACGTGACACGTGTACATTTCAGACGAGCTGGACGTTCGTTAGTGTATCGCCGCAAGCATGCAATCAAACCACGGAGGACATACGGTAAACAACACGTGATTAGCATGTCGTCGATGGTCTTAAATTTAAGTGATCATTAAACTACAGGCCCGTAGCAAGGTGGGGTTCACGGGGTTCACGTGAACCCCGTTTTTGTGAACCCCCCTTTCTCCAAAATGTGAACCCCCTCAAAATTGCATCTTTAAAATGTGAACCACTAATTGTATTCCACGTTTCTCAAAAGCACTAAACCCCGCCTCCTAAAAGCTGCCGGATAGTGTTCAAGCATTACAAGGAATGTCAAGGAAGCCTGATTTGTACAGATGTTAAAGGGAGAACCCTTATCTATTAAGTGATCATCACTGAATGTATAGGGGCCTGGTTGAGGGGTCTGTCCCCAATGCCATGTGTGAAAAGGGCAGTCACTAGAGGAATGTGTTTCAAAGGACCATCGCATCCAATTAGCCATGCAGAAGGACTTCACACTATCCCAGGGTCTCCTTTTATGTAAACGCATAGGGTAACAATTACACAAAAAGCCAGTTTTACACCAAACGTAACATTATGAGTCCTAATTGTAGTCACCCAGAGGTGACAGATGCAGACAAAATACTGGTGAATGAACGGGATGACGATGATTTAATAATTATGAACATATAAATTAAGCCATATCAACTAATTAATGATTTCTTATCAGAAATATGTTAAACGTTAACGAGATGTGCGGCCCTTTATTTTTAATATGCTGAATAAGGTAACTACCGACTGTTAAAGAGGTTATTCTCAACAATCAACAACTTAAGAAGTGTAGCGATTGTATTTCTCATAAGCTGCAAACCCGGTAGACAAACTCATCTGGCTTAACACAAATCACAATTTAATTATTGCGCTGGAACGCGAATTTCGATTAATAATTGTATTTAACCAATACACAATAAAGTTTAGCTTCATCTGTTTTAAATGCGCGTGCTGACGAGAAATTGTCTGGCCTTATGGTAGCAGAAATACTGCGGTTGCTAGTTGCATGTTTGTAGATCTCAGAAAGGGGAGCCTTATCGCTGATGAGGAGGCAAGAATGTGTGAAGGGCCTTTATTGTCAGTTACTATGTCCATTTTGTGTTCTGTATAGTTGTAAAATACAGTTAATGTTTCCTGGAATCAGTGTGGTGTAGAGGATATGGTACTTGACTGTTTGAAAACTAGAATTTAATTCAAATTCCACAAGAGGATAATGTTTCTAATCTTCTCTTTACAGGGCATGTTTTATAAAGGTTTGTTAATTTACTAACTTAATTATGTTTATGATAAAGATGGAATTTTGCATACTAGATCAGAAAAATATAATGTATTAATTGAGTGAAAACCAGATTGTAAATGTCACACTTTAAACTGTATATTCTGAGAAATAACTTGGACACACCACACTCCTCGGTGCCTCGTTTATTATATTAATATGAACATATTCAAAACAAATGCACAACCGGCGAAGGGTTTCGAGTAAATAATTCAGCCATATTAAGAATATACTATCACTGTGTGTTGGGTTTTAGGAATACAATTGGGTGTAAATTAGGCTTAATCAGGCAACAAAATGGAACAAATCTCCACAGACCACATATGAGTCCCAATTTGTTTGAAAAGGCACACCAAAAACGACCTCGTTATGGGCCTGCTGGGGAGGCTAATGTGGTGTTTGTACATATGATGAAAGAATATAAGACGAAACCACTTCATTGTTCTTCAAGTTAGAAGTGTAAAATTTCTACATTATGAGCCCCATTCCCTGAACGTGTAGGGCCCTCTGCATTGTGAAAAATATAACCCCACATAAACTTGTGGCGCCCCCTGGAATCTGAATTGGTCCAATGTGAAACTCCATTGTAAAATGCTGGCTACGGGCCTGAACCATTTAACAAGATTTAACAAGATTGCCATCCAGAGAATTAACTCTAGATGGCAGGTGGACAAGGAAGCCCTTTGGCTTATCGAGAGTCCAACCCTTTTATCTACATATATCCAGCCCTTCTGAGGTATGTGTCGATTTTATTTTTAAACATATTCACACTACTAGCACCCACACAATCATCAGATAATATGTTCCATTCATTCACAGTCCTTTGTGAAAATTAGAACTTTCTCACGTCTAATCTACACTGCTCCTTTACTAATGTAACTTCATGTCCTCTAGTCTTTCTATCTTTCTTAACTGAAAAAAACACATTTCTATCAATATTTTCATAACCATTCAATATTTTAAACACTTCTATCTGATCTCCTCTCAATCTCCTGGTCTCTAGTGTTGTTAAACCACATTCTTTTAGGCGTTTTTCATAACTAAGATCCCTCAGTTTTGGTATCATTTTAGTCGCTCTCCTCTGTACTCTTTCTAGCATATCTATGTCCTTCTTGCGATAAGGCCTCCACGCTTGAATACAATATTCTAAATGAGGCCTAACTATTGTTTTGTACAGCGGTATTATTAGTTCTTTTTCTTTATATGCTAGAACCAGAATAACATCGTCTTCGTTAGCGCGACGATAATTATCCCGGCTTACAACTAAGAAGCAACGTCTCGGGTCTCCCAATTTAAACTATTGGATATAATTACAAAAATAGAGAACATTCGAACCTCGCTTTATGGTCACCTCAGTAGGACAATCAACTCACAAGTAAGGTCACCCTAGGACAGTCCCAAATTACTAAAAAGTAAAGTATAGGAAATTAGTCCCATTAATACGGTCACCTCTCCATCCGGGTCATTTTGGCCTTGTCCTGAGGGTGACCTTCATAGCGAGGTTCCCCTCTACAATGACGTCTGATTCTTGTAAGTTGCGTCAATGCTGTGTTTACATGTCGTTGCTCCGGTCGTACACGAAGTATGGCTAGTGATAAATCACGAACTCGCACGAGTGGCTGCGTTTGCGCTCCAGAAGGCGAATACATTATTAGATAAAAATAACTTTGCAGTTTAGGCCGTCTGCGAATTATAAAATTGTGCAGATCCATTCCACTTGTCGACGATGTTTTCTGTGTGTCATATATTGCACGTCTGATATGAATATAAAGGCGCAGGAATAGGCGTATTAATTGTATTTACGTAGTCGCGTGCCCACGTTTACTGATACGTCGGCATTTAGGAGAGATGCGGGCAAACTGACGCTTTGTATGTATGCACTACTGCCTAAGAAGTACAGAGCGCGGTAGTATAGAAGTTAGAACATCGACTCTTAATCGAGGGAATCCGGATTCGAAGCCTCATGTCGCCATTTAGAAGGTTGTTCCACTCTATATTGCTTCATGCGAATATATAAAACGAGTACCTGACTAATGATAATGGTTAATAAACGTATATGAATAGTTCGCGCTGTAATTGCACCGTGGCTTAGAATACTTACCAGAGAGGTCGTGATGGTGTTCGAACGAACAGGTCTGTCAAAACCAATGCACCTATAACTGAGCCTACCGCTGGATCATCCAACCCATCGTCTTGACAAATTATAACCCGTTTTTAAGCAAACCGGTCATTGCAAACATGACAATACCAAATATAATATATTTTATAACATTCACGACGTGAAAACTATTCACAATTGCTACGTAGACCTAACGACATATATGTAGATGTCACTATTATTTGTATGAGGACATCGAACAAAAATTTAATTATGCTGAACCCGCCAAGATCCCCAACCCAACGGCGCCACCAGGCAAAATGTGAAAAACTTAAAAGTCTACGAACATCCCCAATTCGAGCTCCATGCATGCGAAACTGACAAAGAGGTGTTCAGACATAGAAACAGACACGCATAGACCCATACGCTGGTTTACAATAGAGATATTTACATAGACCTGCTTTTTGCAGATCCGATATTCATGTATACATTGAAAAACAACCCTCCTTGAAGTGCGCGTAATGCAAAACCGGCTCGTATCACGACCATCTAATAGAAAACCAACACATAATGCAGATAAGTTGGCTTTTCTTAGATTGTCATCATATGTTAGCATAATACATATTCAAAATATGTTTCATTATCGACTAATCCAGGGCACCCCTCGTATGCACAGGTATTGAGCCGGATACAGATGTTACTGTATTTCGCCGGGATGAAGGCATCTGTTGTCTCCGTCGTAACTTTGCCGTCGTTTCTGTTTTGCTGTGGCCTTCCCTGCGTCGTCCGATGTATAATTATAATTTTTGTGCAATTGAAATATAACGATTGAGGTGTGGTCATGATATATCTAATAAATATACACTTCATCCCCTGGTAGACCTTTCCATTTAGTGAAGATGTCAACACGTCTGTTGGGCGTCCAACCACGCTGCGATCGATCACGTTAGTGCACACATTTCTCTCAATGCCTGCAGACAAATAGTATTTCACACAGTCGAATGAACCGGGGCAGCATAGTATGAACGGAATTACTATGCATCGAACAGTTCCAGTCGGTTTCCGGTTACCTTTCCTGAGATCTCGCCACTCTACCATCGCGCTACAGTTCCCCGCGTTTAGTGTCATTTACGATGTTTTAGCGGCGCCTACATCTTGGCGCAGTCACCAAAGTGCTGCGTGTTCTCCACTGACTGTCAAGCGATTAGTGCAGCAATTTGCAGACCCGTACCATCCTATGTTACTAGTATTGATATTACAATCCATCGATTTGCCATCGGCCTTGTCAAGGAATCGCGTGGAGACGAACAATTAGGCTAATTAGAATGATACTGTATACGAGCTTCTTAGGCAAAGACACTATGGCGTAATCTACGGTATTAACGGGGCGACGGTACTTGTCCAAGGAAACAACGATATGTGTAGAAAATACGCAGTATAATAAGTGGCATATCCGTAGGTTCACGCACACAAATCGGAAGTTGCGTTATACTGTGTTGTACATCAGCTTCGGCGATCAGCATAGACGTATCAATTTGCGATACCGCCAAACACCACGCCCAATCATTTAGATATATCTCCAATTTGTGAATCACTATTAATCCACTGTTCGTCGCGATGCGGTTGATAATGGGATGCCGGCAGTATTCGCTATCACAGATAACAACGGTTTGACATATCTGAAACTGTCGTCGATATCTTTGATCGGAAGGCCAACGTGGGCCACAGTGTTGGGTGGCAGTCTCATCAAATAAACAAAGACTAGTCAATTAAATGTCATGCTGCAACTAACGAAAGTGTGATGATGTTATATTGGTTTATCGCAAATCCATACGTATGTTCTTGTTGTTGTGGTAAACGTGCACTATTAATGTGAAACTTGACGAACTGTTTGGGTGAAATATGGACATATATTAAATATCTATCACGATTTCAATAAGACTGTAAATCTTCACTGCATGCCGGTAAAACTCACCTAAAGAACAATAACATTTAAAGGTCACAAACTGACATCCTTATCATCCGTCTCAATAGGTGGTTATTTTATCCAGATTTATTTATATGTAAACTATTATTTTGTATTAATATTAAATTACGAAACATAAAAGCGCAAAGTATCCAAGGCAGTGAAACATGTGAATAGGCCTGTAATTTAACTTTATGAAATCTTTGATGTGACAATTAGATTGCATTATAAGGTCTTCTTAAAATCAATTTGAACCCAGTAAACATGAAAAGATAACGGACGATTATTTCTCGTGTTCGTGCAGCTATGCAAAAGTCGCGTATCCTTTAATGGTCACCAAACAGTAGATGGTTGAACGGCAAAACATTTAGAAATAGTCGAAACCAGTGCGCTGTACGTGGACATGTTGCTGTGAAACATTCTGAGGGACAGTTTATACACACACACACACACACACACACACACACACACACACACACACACACACACACACACACACACACACACACACACACACACACACACACACACACAACACACACACACACACACACACACACACACACACACACACACACACACACACACACACACACACACACACACACACACACACACACACACACACACACACACATATATAATATATATATATATATATACTGTAATGACAATATAAAATGTGTATATCATAGAAGTAATATTGTGCAGCAAAATGACCAAAAAAGACAGACTGAAAGGAAGGCCTATGTTATATTAGGTCAACATCACCATCGGCGTTTTTAGAAAAAGAACACCAGCTTCTGAGAAATTGTAAGAACAGAAGAGTGGAAGAACCGAAGAGCCTGGGGATTTCGATTTCTTGCGGCAGTGACAGGACACCAACATCATTAAGTAAGAATTCGATCAATGCGGCGTTGATTACATGCATTGTGTGGTCATGCATGACTGCACAACCCGGCAATAACACATCACTTACACTACGATAAACTAAAACGATAAATTGATGTCAAAGAGGAGCATACTATGTCATCACACATGCCTCAAAGGATATTCTCCTAACTAAATAACGCCAAACTTCAGTCTGGAACAGCGATGACAATATATGTGTGGTGACATATTATGCTTTGACAACCCAGCTGCAACAACACACGTTGTTCTAATATGATACCATGTGTCTTACAACATCTTGTGACTCCAAAACAAGACGTCAAACGAATGTGTGTCGGTTAGATGGTATCACCTATCTTAGCGATTCGCGCGCCCACATGTTTGATCACATAATAAACAGGAGATTACACTACGTGTTCGATTTCACCTGTCTGCCTTACCTGCCAGAGCGCCGCATTGGCAGACCGACATCTTCGACGCCTGTTCGTTCAGCGTTGCTCCTGGACGTTGCGCGAACCGCCTCAGGTCATGTTGCACCGCGCGTTGCTCGCTCGCTGGCAGCGCGACGCGTCGAGAGCGAGAGCGAACTGAAACAAGTGTGCTCCTCTCACGACGCCAGTAAATACTCGACGCTAGGCGAAACGGCCGCGTTGATGCAATTAATTCACACCAGAGTGCGCATTAGTCGCCGCGGCACGCCGAATAACGTCATAACGCCGGCGTAAAGACTGTCGTGGCCTGAACGCACGAATTAAATCATTGATGCCATGAAACAGGCGGGTAAACATTGTCTTTGCGTGGACGAGATGTGTCTGCACGGACACAATGTACTGACATGAATAGCATCTCATAACGGTGTTTTAGGAGTTCGTGTGCAGTCGCATTACGTCACGACGACGGCAGAATAGGTCACATGTTGTGAACAAGAGACACACACTGTAATGAGTGAGTGAGTGATTGAGTGATTGAGTGATTGAGTGAGTGAGTGAGTGAGTGATTGAGTGATTGAGTGAGTGAGTGAGTGAGTGAGTGAGTGAGTGAGTGAGTGAGTGAGTGAGTGAGTGAGTGAGTGAGTGAGTGAGTGAGTGAGTGAGTGAGTGAGTGAGTGAGTACTCACTCACTCACTCGCACACTCGCACACTCGCACACTCGCACACTCGCACACTCGCACACTCGCACACTCGCACACTCGCACACTCGCACACTCGCACACTCGCACCCTCGCGCAATCGCGCACTCGCGCACTCGCGCACTCGCGCACTCGCGCACTCACGCACTCACACACTCACTCACTCACACCCATCTTTTCCATCTCCATATTTATTACTTTTCCACAGCGTCAACTGCGTGCATCCGGTTGCGAAATTAACTATAGGTGACCGTGTACGTCCAGAGAATATTGATATCCGCGCCTAGACACTTTATTAAATCCAGGTATTCATTTATTCCGAAAATAACGATTGTAGTTTTCAGGCTTACGTGCATGCTTGGGTATTGCATGTAATCTGCTCATCGCATTAACCTTTTCGCGGTGTTGTCAAAAGAGGCTGTCCAGACGCTTTCATCCATTCTGACGAGCTTAATGCGGCTGCAAATAAAATGCTAATCTAACAATGCCCTCCAAATGAGGAGATCCTCATCGCTAAAACTGCACCGACTAGCCGAATCGAACTTCGTCATTCTATCGAGGCACGTTTCCGGTCAGTCGCTTTGCTGCACCGGGCTGTGCAGCCGGCAGTTATAGAACGATACAGAGACTTTGTACAAACACAGACCAGCTCCATGGGAATTATATGATCAAAAGGATCCTCTAAAGAATATAAGTATGCACACCAATTCGTGGATATGGATTTATTATGATGTTTTTGTATCGAATAATGTATAGTAATGAGGCGTGAAACACGCGCGCGCACACGTACACACGTACACACGCAGGCATACATATACGCGTTATCATAGAAGTATTCACAAAATCATAAACACACACACACACACACACACACACACATACTCACACACACACATACTCACACACACACACACACGCACACGCACACGCACACGCACACGCACACGCACACGCACACGCACACGCACACACACGTGTGTGTTTATAGTTATCAGTCTCGTTTAATTGGTTCGCCCTGCATGTGGTCACAAAGACTGTATGTCAAATCGTGTCGTCAATATCTGTGTCACTTCCAAAGCAAACTGAAACCAATATTGCAAGAAACGTCATCGGAACACCACATATATCAACATCAAATGTGATTTCCCATTTGTATATCACACTTGTTATAGGTTGCAACTGGTGAGGACCTGTTGTATATATTAAGAGTTTTGAATGATAAATATCGTAGTGGCGTGTCTGCGGTTTGTGCTGGAAGTTATGGTCGAGATCGTCTTGACGTTGGCAGGTCGTCAATGTTGTTCTAGCAATTCGCATATCCACTTTTAGTTGGTCGTCCATATAATTTGATCATATGGCAGTTTTAGTATATATAATATACTCCGCGCACTTCATAAGTAATTTCTTATTCCCATTACACAACTTATTTCATCGTTAATAACTATTACTATTATTATTATCATTATTTCGAGTTTCTTCACGTTTAATTTATAAAATGTTATCGACTATCCAACGCGAGCAGGAGAAATCGTCGATCCTTATCGTAGCAATATAATCTAAGTATGAACTATGTTCCCGATTGCAACTATCGGGGCAACTACTCAGTGACAAATATTCAATGACCAGTGTCAATACCGTATCTCGAACGTGCACGCTATGGCTACATATAACGATAGATATAATCAAACGGTCTGAAAAGACCTCCAAGCCTGGCTTCAGGGTCTAGACGTCTACGTCACTGACTTCGACGATGCAGACTATGTTGCACTTTTCTTAGAATCAATGATTGACGCAGAGGCCATGGTGGTGGATGTCGAGAGACGGACAGTCGCAGGGTCAGGTGACGACACAGCCGTGACACGGGTGTCAATCCCACCTGTACATATGTGTATGGAAAGCCCAATTAAAATCGATAACAAGATGAACGATTTTAAATATCTAGGTTGTTGGATAGGACGAAAAAACGACACCAACCATAGAGCGATGGTATATGTTGAAACAAGGCGTGTGATCCGTATGTGGGAGTCATAATGCACCAGAGATCTATACGATTATATATATATATATATATATATATATATATATATATATATATATATATATATATATATATATGTATATATATATATATATATATATGTATATATATATATATATAATCGTATATATGTATATATATATATATAATCGTGTAGCATAATATATGTAGCATTGTACTCTTAATCGAGAGAACCCGTGTTAGAATCGTGTGCTGCTGTTTCGAACCCTGGCCACGTTCGTTCACACACGTTTTTCTGGTTCTCTCCGTTGTGTGAGTGAGTACCTAGCTACACGATTATATATATTATATATATATATATATGTATATATATATATATATATGTATATATATATATATGTATATATATATATATATAATCGTGTAGCATAATATATGTAGCATTGTACTCTTAATCGAGAGAACCCGAGATAGAATCGTGTGCTGCTGTTTCGAACCCTGGCCACGTTCGTTCACACACGTTTTTCTGGTTCTCTCCGTTGTGGGAGTGAGTACCTGGCTATAGACATTGGTGGGCATTGTGTATTAATAGTCTTTGCGCATTAATTGCAGCGTGGTTGAATGCTTCCAAGTGAATTCGGGATGTTGTTCTAATGAACTCGTCTGCCAAGGAGTCATGTTTAAAGCGCTTTGAGCAGTCCTAAGGACCACACTGACACTGCTATCACGTTATGCATGCAACGGCTAGCCGTGCTGATGCCCATTCGATGTTTGCAAACATATGCATAACAGCGGATTCTGAGAACGAGTCGCCCGTGTGTGAACGAGAAAGATATGTGCACGGCCGTGCATATATTATTATCTAGGATAACACATTTCCTTCTTTCTGTTAGGTGTGTTCCCGGAGATTGATAACAGTGTATAACATATCCCAGAAGTGTCAAAGTCTTATATGGTGTGGTTTGAGCCGATTTCAGTGTACATATAAGTTTCTGTTCCATGTGGACGTTCCCTGGTTATCACAGGGACAAGAACTGAGAGAAGAAGTAATTATGTTCCTAGTAAGGGGGGAATCGCCTAGAATTTCACGTGAGAATGTCGTGCCAACGTGGCCATACATTCATGCTGAAAGTGCGCTGTCTGGGAAATGTTTTGGTGAGACCAATAAGGTGAACGTCTCACTAGTAATAGTGAATCTGATTAAGATTCTCACAGCTTACGACAAGGTTGCCAGCTTTCCGACTTTTCCGACAATGCTTTTCGAGGTGACGAAAGAGAAATGGCCTTCTGCTGTTGATATCACGCGGAACGTACTTTCCATGGACGTGTCCAGAAGTGGATAATCCACAGGCCTGGAAACTATGATCAGAATGCATGAATCGTGATACTTTTTCAGTGTGGAAGGAGTCGTCAAAGACGACCTGTAATTTCACCGATAGCTTCACCTATGTTTGTCATAATAATTATTTTGACATAACAATTAGTCATCTTCAAATTGTCGAAGTTAAGGCGACGTTTTAATAAAAAGGTAAGTTCTTATATATCGCAGTATCCAGTCCTCAGGACTGCTCAAAGCGCTTTACACTTTACTCCCTGGCAGATCTGTTCAATCGAACATCATTTCTTCAGCCACACTGCAATTAATATGCGAAGACTATTCTTACATAAATATCTACCACTGTCTATAACCAGGTACTCATTCATACAGCTGAGTGAACTGAAGCAATGTAGAGTAAACGAACTTGCCCAAGGTTCGACACCGCCGCACAGGATTCGATCCGTTTTCTCAGTCGAGAGTCCGGAACTCTTACAGCTGCGCTACTGCGCTCCTAAATTAATAACACATATATCAATTACGAGAATAATACGCCATTTTATTATTCCTTCGTAATTTTCATTGTTGTATATGACTTATTCCTGTTGTTGTATAAGACAAAAACAAACTTTAAGGTGAAGCTGCTGAAGAGTCGACTAAAGTGGGCTGGACAGAATGGGAGTAGAACGGTTGGCAAAGAAAGCAGATGCCCGGAGAGTGAAGGGGAAAATAAGGCGAGGAAGACCTAGACTGCTATGGGAGGACTGTGTAAAGAGAGACTTGGAAGGGTTGGGAGAGGAATGGAGAACGAGAGCAACAAATAGAGGAGAATGGAGACAATAAGAGAAAAAAGATAACTGTAATCGTGGAAAGGAATCGAGGCCAGCCTCACAGGGAAACAAGAGAAGAACATCAACAAAGACATTTAAAATGGAACGATGACAACGTTAATGCCAAAATGACAAATACCGCTGATCAAGACGGTAAATTAAATACCGACGTGGTGTAAAAGAACTTTAAAATAATTACTGGTCGCCCGTGTCCGGCCGGCGAAATATCGCACGTGGATATAACGGTTGTCTTTTCAGTTGTGTTTTCTTATGATGGGATGTTATGTAGAAAAAAGTATATATGTTGTTGATGAAAGTGATATATAGTGTACTGGGCATGGTGTTTCATTGGAAATTTATATATAAAGATGATGATCAAAGAAATGCGTATTTAAGAAACCCCTGCAAAAGGTTCGTTACTGCAGTCTGACAGGCCCGGGAGTTACTGAAATCAAACACAATGCATGCATCTGACACATTTTGAAGTAACAGATAAGTGACTTCTGTGGGTGGTTATCGCCGGAGTATTCCTACACACAAAGAGGTGTACAAATAACTACACGACGCTTCCCTACAGGTGACCTCTTAGTCCACTCAACGGTCAACCTGGTGGCTTTTTTCATTGCACCACGAGTCTCTATTCCTTGAATCTGTAATCCGCACTCGAAAAAGTCACATGTAGTGATCACCCCACGCTATTGTCAATGTAGCAACATGTCTACGTGTTTGGGTTAGTGAACATATGTTTCTTGCATAAGTACAGTTAGGTCTTGAAGTACTAATTCAAAACATGAACCAACAGCACTTCATTTGTCGACAACGTAAATATCAAACCAATCATACTGGTATTATTTCGTGCAAGGTTAAGCTATACATAGCTAGTGTTTCTGGAACAGTGATTGTGTTTAATTATGAATATATGTGTGTGCCTATACGAAGCGTTTGATCAGATGTGTTGTCTCATTTGGTATTGCAACACACAACGTACGAAGCACGTACGAAGCACAACAGACAACGTACGAAGCACGCCGTTTCGCGAGGACTGTAAAGTAGACAAAACAACATGAGAAGATACATCGTAAGTACAAACCTTTATAGTATTAATATGTCATCCTGTCAGTGTGCAAATCATAACCAGCCTGTCTTAATCAAGCCACCACAAAATATATGTTATAATCATATGGGCAAATGTTCCAAAAAGTGTACAACTGCTATTTTGCAGGTCCAAAAGTAAATGTTTGATTCTAAACAATTAAGTTATATTTTCTTATTGTATATATAAAGACGCATATTTTCCAGAAATAGTGCAATGTAAGATGAGTTAGTTTTGTTGTGACCGCTACTTGGAGTCAACCTTGATTTCCGTCGCGTGTCCTGCGTCATCGACGAAACATTACTATACTACATACAATTTGAGCATTTTAAATTACATTTAAACGGAAAAATATTTTAATAAGAATCAAGAGGTATTAGAGAGCATTTGACTTGGAAACCTTTTGCAGCTTTTTCAGAAACGTATTTGGAAGTATAACTTAAACGTAGTCAGTAACATTGATCAGTTATCTTTGGGTATACTATGTGCCCGCGGATAGGAACTAGGCAAAGTGTGAGCTAAGAAATGAACATACTTGTTGACGCTGGACACGCAATATACTTATTCTCAGATAATACCATTATTCTTCATCGAAAAACAAGTCAAATGTTTAGGAAAACGTTATAACATGATTTAACATGCAACTATACATATTAATGGAGTTTGTTTTTTATTTTTTTTATTTCCTTAAATGGTTCTTCATTTCATAATTATTTACGTTTGTTGTTTAATAATCTGATCCACAAGATGGCTGTCGGTTAATCAATGTACACCAATCTATTGTATCGATGCTGGTGTTTATAAAACATTGACCAAGCATGATATTACCGACACAAAATAAATAAATGACACTCCAAAATAGGCCATGCGTGACTGCTAACAAGTGATGACGCTGAACACTGCGATGACGCTGGACACGGGTTGGTCAGAACTGACTCAAAAAACACTGGTTTTCTTTACAACTGAATAAACATAATTTACGCGGATGCCTTTTTGAAAGGATCTAGGCATGCTCGTACAACTTTTCCGATTTTATCTGGAGCTAGGCCTATTACATATCACCGGTAGAGATGTAATACTATATGTATATATGAGTATGAATTTAGAGTTTGTGGATCCGTTGATATTGAGTTGTCACATGTGTCACATGCTCACGTAATATAACCATATCCTTAGTGAAGGGTTTGTAGGTAGAACAACCTTGTCAGAAATTCCTCAAGCACTTACTGTGTCCGCTGGCATCTGGCATGACAATGTCCATTTGTCGCTATTCGGCAACATTACTGTGATTGTTTCCAAAATGTTCAAGTGATCATCTATTTAAAGTCTTCTTGATACGAGTGTTTACACAACCCGTCCGAACTTCTTAGCATATCAGCCGGTCTGTTGGATCTTACTTTCAAATGAATATTTTATTGTATGTTACATAAGCATATGTTATTGCTTTTGAAGCGTACACTAACATCAGGGTTCGGTATTGGCTGACAAAACAAGCAGGATATGATTTTTGTATTTGGATTTTCCTCTCACAATTTAGGATGCAGGTATTGAAGACCAAATGTATTTTTTTCCTTCTTCAATTGCTTCTTCTTATCATTAATTACCGCAAAATACTTCCTGACAGGAAATGTATCCAGCCTCTTTCTTCAACTCCACCCATTCCAACTGCAGACGACCCTCCAACGCGTTTTGTCTTGTCCTGCGAGATGCGGCTTGTGGCAGTCCAGTTGCTACGTCTTAACGATCATGCTCACTTTCGTCCGACTTATTTTCAAAAATACATCTGAAGAACAGTGTCCGCTTTGTCTTGGTGGGACAGGTTTACACTGCTAACAAAAGTGCTGCATGCAAGGGCAGGGTGGGCCTTTCTCATTTCATGCTTTTAAGGGATTGATGCATCACAATAACGTCGGTACAGCGTAAGCATATTAGCATTTGGTGGAACGTTTATCGTGGAAGTTATATCATTTTTTTAATCTCCTGCTCCTTCTACCAGATTGCAAGTATTGCAATATAATTGGTTCTCCAAGGCCTATGCATGTTGTCGCACTGTCTGCATCTCCTTCTCCAAAGCAGTGATTTGCGTGTAGGTAGATGACTTCATTGTTCCTGGGAATGTGTTCATCAGATGGTGTAATAACACAATTCGTTGCGTCGGCTCATAATCCTTGTGGCACTTGTGGATTTTTTCTTCAAAATTACATTTGACCTGGCGATATAACTAATAGCTGTGAACGCAAGTTGTAAGTACTTATAGCATAAATTATGAAGGGTAAGCCGTGTAACATAATGGCCTTCAAGTTACGGCCAATAAGTGCATTGGCGTCGGAATGTTAAGATGAGAGGCTCATCAAAGAATCTCCAATTGCACCCGCTCGAGGCTTACGAAAAACCTCAGATTGCATCCCTGTTTGAGGCTCTCAAAAAACTTCCCTTGAGGTTCTCCAAAAATCTTCAATTGCACCCCCTTTGAGACTCTCCAAAACATCCAACTACTCCCTAGGCCTTCCCCTAACTGCGTGTCCAGCGCAATCGCGTGCCAGCGTCATCGCGTGTCCAGCGTCATCGCCAAGTGTAATGTTTATATTTCTCCAAACATATTGATCAAGTTCGCCCAAATTATATTCTACTGATATGTTAGTTTTGTTATCTTCTTTTCCAAATGTAAACTGCGAGCTCCTACATACAGTAAATTAGTCATAAAAACGTTAACGTTTTAAAAGTAACCAGTGATTGACCATGTCATCATATTTTGTTTGCAAACATTAAATTTCTTACAAAATTATGTGAATTCAGAAATAGGAAATATAGCACTTATTTTGCATGGTAGCTAACTAGACATGCCATTTTGGCCGTTTTGTCTTCTCACGTCCACCTTTTACCATTTTACAGATTAAAAAGGTGGTAAACTATATAGGTCCTGAAGGCACTTACTTAATCCATTCTTTGGTTACATTTTCATAAGCCTGACTTTATAATTCACGGTGTGAGAGACAAAAGATACGATTTTTACTAATTGTAACTTTTTGGGAAATCGGTCCATATACCGTCACAACCGACCAGGGCCTTGACTTACTTGACTTAAATGCCTAGGCCAATTTGACCCCTCGCTACCCTCCTGTATGTCACACCCCTCCATTTCATCCTGTCTATAGCACATCGCTCTGCTGTTAAAAACATGAGTCCAGTGTCTTGTCTAACTTGGTCACTCCGCCTCTTCCGCGGCCTTCCTTGTTTTCTCTATCCTTTCAAGTCTTCCTTGAAAGCTATTTTATGAGGTTTTCGTTTGGCATACGGCAGACGTGTCCAAACCACCCGGAGTCTTCTATGTCTGATGACAGATGAAATGGATTCAGGGGTGAATGTCTCAACTCTGATCTGGCTTCTGATTTCGTAGTCTGTCTTCCCTAGTAAAACCTTTGATAGCCCGCAGGCAACGCATCTCATAAACGTGATGAGATTGCGTCTCTTGCGATCGCAATGTACAGCTTTCTGCACCATAGATTGCTACATGCATTATTAGGGCCCCATATAGTCTGGCTTTTATGCTTATGAAGATGCCTCTGTTTGAAAATATGTTTTTTCTGAGTCTACCGGCCAGGACCACTAACACTAAAATAAACCCTACAGTAAACGCTGCCAACGCTATTAAATAGTAAAATAGAAAAAAGGTCCATCAATGCTATTACAACAGTAGGTCAATCAATGTAGAGCCACAACCGCTATTACAAAATAGTACGCACTCGCGCGCCCGACCGTATGGGTATTAAATAAAACATACACACACGCGCACGCACACGCTCACGCACACGCACACGCACACGCACACGCACACGCACACGCAAACGCACACGCACACGCACACGCACGCACGCACACACACACACACACACGCACACGCACACACACACACACACACCGACCATTACCAAATTAAAGAGTAACATACATTTTGTAAGAACCATTCATATGTTTCCAGATCTTGGTCATCCTAGCGACGATCCTATTGACGAAGCCTTGTCTTGGTGCCAAACGCAAACATTCTGCGGCAGTCTCTGGGTACAGACAATGCATTTCGTACTGCTGGCAAACATACTTAAAGTGCGCGAAAAGATGTGGTCGTCAGGCAGACAGGCGAAATGAATGCAGCAATGAACTCGACCAATGTAACATACGATGCCAGAGGAAACTCCCGGCTAAAACATAATGTACCTACAATGCCGCGGACAAGCGTTAACAGTAGCTGTTGCACAGTTGCGGGTGTTTTCACATTTTCCTGAACACAAATTAACTATTCGAATTATTGACACCAATGTCACACTACTGCTATTGGTATTTATACTGTCGGTATGCTAGTATAATGTATAGATATGCTGTTATTATATATACTGCTAGAAAAGATCTAGCATGTGTCTATAAAACAATAAGTAAGTTGTGAAAATATTCGTTAAGTTCGATGACAAATTAATACAGACTTTCATTTGAAAACAACTATTCAAGATTACTCATTTCGACCTTCCGACAACCATCGTATGGGACTTTCAGCACTGCGACAACTTGCATGTAATGCCATCTGTCGAGCAAAGACAAACGTAACATCTTAGGATTCAGTTCGTGGATAAAAGAACACAGCAACATCACTGTCCTTGCAAGGACTATGTTTCTGTCAAAATAAAATAATATTGGCAAAATCCGGTTGTTTTTAATTTCGTGAAGTCCAACTCACAAAAACTGCCGGCAACACTGTCCTTTGATTGTGCATATTAACACACCGAGAAAGAGAACGCATTAGACGAAAAACATAAACATATTGACAGGTGTGGATTTATGTGCCTTAGCGACCATCAACGGTTACGGGTAAAATGAACTGACAGACATGCTGACAAGAATTTCGCCGGGCATAAGATAACTACGTTAGAACGAATTCAGTCAACATATATAACTGCATCTGTTAACAGTGCAATGTTCAATCAAGGTTTGTGTAATGGCAAAATTTTGCTGTTTATTTTTGACTGTATAAAAAGAAAAAAGAAAACGCTTATAGATATATAACAAATTTCTTATCATCACATTTTCTTAACATAACGATATGTCGGTATTTCAAATACTTCCAAGAAAGGATTCAATGAGAAAATACACAGGTTACAGATGATGAATTTGGCGTGAAAACACTACCGTAGTGTTTTGAGCGTACCCTCAAAACACTACTGTTAAGTTCAAAACACTACCCCTACGTAAGCTTAAAACGCTACCCAATTTCAAAACACTACCGTCGGTATATTTTACAAGCCAATTATATTAGACACCTCAATAATCCTATACAAAAGCCTAGCGTCGAGTTCGTAATCGTTGGAACCAATTAGACAACAGAAATAAATAGTTAATGTAAATGCCATAAATATTCATTGTGTCTAATGCCATTATTATAATGAGTTATGGTTTGGGTTAGTTATTGTTGAGGTCGTGGTTAATTATAGCTTAATCGTTGGAACTAGTCAGACAACGGGAATAAATAGTTAGTGTGATAATCAGGTGACTTGAATTAATAATCATTCATTATTGTTAAGGTTATTATTATTATTATTAGTTAAGGTTGGTGTCAATCGTGGTGGGTTAGCATTATATATATATATATATAGCATAGTCATTATAACCAATCAGACGATGGGAATAAATATTTTATGTGAAATGTCATCATTCATTTTGGTTACGGTTATTAGTATTATTAGTTATGGTTGGAGCCAGTTGTGATTGGGGTTAGGGTAACCATTGGAATCAATCACATGATGAGAATAAATATTTAATATGAAATGTTATTATTCATATGAGTTAAGACTATTATTGTAATAAGCTATGGTGGGTTAGGATTATATATATATATCGCATAATCGTTATCATCAATCAGACGATGGGAATAAATAGTCAGTGTGAAATGGCCTTATTAATTAGGTTAAGGTTATTACCATTACCTGTGTTTGGAGTTAGGGTATTGTTGGAACCAAACAGACGACGAGTATAACTAATGCCATTATTCATTAGGGTTAATATCTATGTCATTTTATTAATATCCTTTAACCAACGTCTTGTGTCCATTAGTTTAGACTGTTCTGTTAACACAGATTGTGCTTGCAATTTGGATAATATAATTATTACTTTTATTTTCGTATTTTTTGTGATATTCTGGCTTAAACTGAATAATTACATTTTTCTTGTTAATTACTACCCACGGCTAAGTATGTTTTATTTATGTATTGTGGCTACATGTTTTTGTTCTATTAAAATCTCCTGAATATAATAATGGTCTGACATAATTATGTGACCATTATTCTTATTGGGTGGTTTCTGCTTGTCCTGCTCTGTTGCCGTAGGGAGAAATATTTTTTTATGCAAACCATTGACGTCTAATCAGTTTAATGTGTTTTTTCCTTATGACACTAGAATACATCAGTCTATTTAACTGTTGTCTTCATGTTTGTTATAATAGAAAGTTACTGCCGATCCCCCGCTCTACGCCAACATTGAAATTAGCAATAATTATATTACTAGCAGGAGATGTTAGACGAAACATTCAGGTGGCCACTACAAACGTTCGATATGTTCGATATAAAACAGCCTCATTTTGTGACTGATTAATTTCAAAGAAAATAGACATCCTTGCTATAACTCAGACCACATGATACACCTGCATGCATTGCTGACATTTCCCCTTCTGGTTACACCTTTCTCCATCGACCACGTTTAGTCGGACGTGGTGGTGGTGTGGGTGTTGGCTTTCTAGTATCACAGCAGTTCAAAGTTAAATTACATTCCAACCCTGAATACTCCAGTTTTTTGTCAAATATCAGATTCTTCTTTCTCCGCATACTTTGTTTGTATATATCGCCCTCCAGGACACCCAGCAAATTCCTTTTTGAAGACTTTCAGGGTCTGTTGGAAAATCTGGCAACCATTCATTCAGAATTTGACATGACCTGGGAAAGCATTCTTGGTGATTTTAATCTTCATTTGGATATACCTTCTACAACTACAACTACTTTTGGTGATATTCTGGCATCCTTTGATTTGAAACAACATGTCACCTTTTCGACACATATACATGGCCATTGGCTTGACCTCTTGATAACCCGTTCAACGTGTGATAATAACCAAACACCTACTGTTTCAGATTGGTTATCAGACCACCATACTGTCATTGCTAATGTTAACGTTTCTATAACCCCTTTAGAGTCGAAACACAATGTGTCTTACAGAGCCATTCACAGGATTGACATTACAGCTTTAATGGGTGATATCCTTAAATCTGACCTTATCACAGATCCATAAGAATAGCTATCTGACTTATATAAACAGTACTGTCATGTACTCAATGCATTACTTAACAAACATGGATCTATGAAATCCAAATGTGTGTCAGAAAGGCCACCGGCTCCATGGAAGACTTCCGAAATTAAAGTCTAAAAGGCGTCGTAGTTATTTAAATCGTGTATGGCGCAAATCAAGCTCGCCTTTAGACAGGTCGCGCTATTCTAAGCAATGTCGCCGCTGAAACAAATAAATGGCCAAAGCTAAATGCAAATATGGTCACAAGTAAGTCTAATAATTCGTGTCAGTTATGGAACTGCATTAATAACATTCTATATAAACGGCCTGCTTCTTCGCTGATCGCCTGATCATGCATTAACGTGACTCGTTATGTAGTAATTTTAAAAATAAAATCAGTATTATTAATTCTGCTTTCCCAGGATCCATTTCCAACAATACTGCTAAAAGCATGTCTCGAATCATTAATTGGACCTATAACAAATATTATAAATGCACCACTCTGCTCTGGCTGTTTTCTTGATGATTTCAAATACGCCCATGTCACACCACTTCTTAATAAGTCATCTCCGCCTAAAGAAGACCTAAACAGTCATAGACCTATTTCTAACCTCAGCTTTATTTCCAAAATACTAGTTGTACTAGGTTGTAGCAAGTCATCTAAGGTCTCACATTAGCACAAATGTAAACCCGTGCAGACAACAGCAGCGCTGACAAGAGTAAAAGCCATATGGAACGACAACAACCTCTCCGTCAGGTTCAAAATCAGACCAATGCGCTTCCTTGTGATGTCAATCTTCTTTTACGCTTGCGAGACATGGATCAATACGGCAAACCGGCAAAGAAGAATTCAGGCCATGGAGATGAGGTCCGACCGCAAGATCCTGCGCACCACATACAAGGACCGTATCACCAACGAAGAAGTCCGCAACAGAATCAAGTAAGCAATTGGACCCTCTGGAGACCTCCTGGCGATAGTCAAGAAATGGAAATTGAAGTGGTATGTTCACGTTCCATGCAGTAGCGCAGCGGTAAGAGCTTCGGATTTTCGACTGAGAGAACCCAGGTTCGAATCCTGTGCGGCGGTGTCGAACCTTGGGCAAGTTCGTTTACTCTACATTGCTTCAGTTCGCTCGGTTGTATGAATGAGTACCTGGCTATAGACAATGGTGAATATTTTTGTACGAATAATCTTCGCACATTAATTGCAGCCTGGCTGATTGCTTCCCAGAGAAGCAGTCCTGAGGATCGGGTATTGTGCATACAGATGGCGACACTAGATTAAGGACGTGTGGGTAAAGTGGCGCTCCTAATTTTATTTAATTACTCGGTTATAAACGTCACCTTTGTGCAAATACTGGGTTCAATCACTCTAGGATACCAGGGTGAACAGTACTATGCCAAAAAAACATCCAAGAAAAAGCCCAGTGAAGAGAAGTGAATGCATTGATCAGGTGAGCGATGAAAACGTGGCCGCGAATGCTGATCAACATGGCGGCGGCGTTACAATAGACAATTAGGGTGTTTGGTGTCGAGGAATCCAAAGGTGAGGATGTCAAGAAAATCCTAGGCAAGGATGTACTCCTCAAACACAACCTTGGTGGCATCGTCACACTTGAACAAGCTGTGGAGAGTGTTCAACACTGCCACAGACTCGGCCCTATCTCCATCAACAGTTCTACAGGCAGACCCATCATCGCGTCAATTGTTACGAGGCCACTTAGAAACGCGATCCTATTGTCCGCCAAGACCCGTGTATTCTTACATCATGTTTTAGTTTGTAAACACCCCTGAATCTACTTTGTAGAGATATGTGGTGTATAAATAAATTTGATTTGATTTGATTTGATTTGACCCACGTAAACAGAACGACCGCGGGTGCTGGAGTGTACATACTAGAAGATATGACGAAGGCGGACTACGAAACAAAGAAACGCGCACGTGCGCAGATGCTATGAGCCTTCGCGGAGGGGAAGCGTGCGGTGTTCCGCAGAGGCAAGCTGATAATAGACGGCGTCGTTGTGCCTTTGGAATAGTCACATATAGGTGACAGACACCTGTGCTGGCGCACAACATTATAACAATCAATTTACTCTTGAGCGCCTCGACTGCCGACATGCCCTGACTGTGGTGGTCATCTGACTTTTTATTTGTGTATTTGTTACTCCAACTATTGATACATTGTTTTCGATGAAAGGATACATGATTGTACTACATGTGTTGCATTCAGGGTTACTAGTATGTATTCTAGCAAAGCAGAGAGAATGTATTTTAACTAATTTGACAAAAAAACAACAGTACTGGGTGAACATAAGGAAATAGCGAATTTGTTACCATTTTGCACGTTGACCAATCTCCAGTTAACTACGGAATACCAACTCCCAAGAACCAAATTTTCTGAACTCTTAAAAACACATAACTTGCAGCCTTGCCTTGATAAAGGATTCTCTGAAGAAGTGACAACATCACTAAACTACAAATATTATGATTTGACCGAATTAAACGAGTCAATACACATAACTGATGGACTGATAACTGTTATCCATATCAACTTACAAAGCTCTTTCAAAAACAATAATCTACTCAAAGCACATATTGACTCTATAAATATTAGATTTGATGTAATTGCGATCACTGAGGCAGGGATGAATAACCAAGATAGATGTGCGAATATATTCAAAGAATATAATTTCTACTATCATGGACCATTAGATAACAATAAAGGCGGAGTTGCTGTTTATATTAAGAAAGACGTGTACTTCCATGAACGATTTGACTTAATGCTATGTCATAATCCTAGGTTGGACAATTTGTGGCTTGAAATAATCAAAGATGGCGTCAGTTTTGTGATTGGCAATATGTATAGACATCCAAACTATAACACACATGTTATTTCTGATCTTATTGGATCAAACTTGTCTATTATCAAGCAGGAAGATAAAATTTGAATTATATGTGGTGATGTTAATATTGATCTTTTACAACAGGACTCGTGTCAAACTAAGATAAACATGGACACGTTAATGAGGGAAAATATGTTATCATGTATCACACTGTCAACAAGAATAACAGATCACTCTGCAACTCTCATTGATCATATGACTATATATCGACCTTTAAAAGTTCATGAAAAGTGATATAATTTCAGGAAACCTGTTTGTAGATATACCAGACCATTTACCCAACTTCATCATTATAAAAGGTGTATCCAAATCTCATGACACCAATGACAGACCTAAACTGAGAATATATAGTGAAAATAATATATCAAATTTCAATCGGGAACTGGAGAATATAAACTGGGACAATATTATGACATGTAAGGACACGGATGAATGTTATGATATGTTTGTAACCAAATACGACACAATTTTCCAAAAATGTTTCCCACTTACCAGAATGTAAATTAAACGCTTCAAGGACAAAAAGTGGATGACTAGAGGCATTAGAAATAGTATTTTAACAAAGACTAGGTTGTATAAGAAATATATCAATAGACAAAATGAATACAATAAAACAGAATATCGACAGTATAAGAATAAACTTACAACTATCATACGGCAGGCGGAGAAATCATATTACAGTAGCTTACTCTCACAAGCAAAACAATCAACCAAGGAATTATGGAAGATATATTCGTAACTTGTGAATAAGGACAAAAGGAACATGCACACCAGCTTTTTAAGCTGGTCATCAACCAAATACAATTTAACGTTAACGACAACGAAAGTATTGCTAATGCAATGAATCAATATTTCGCTACTGTAGGTAAAGAATTGTCCAAGACATATACTCAGGGAAACGAATATAGACAATTTCTATCTCACCCGATACACAATACTATGTTCCTGTCACCAGTTTGTCATCAAGAAGTGATCAATGAAATTAACAAGCTAGCTAATTCTAATGTATCAGGAATTGATAATTTTCCTTCAAAAATTGTCAAATTGTCATGCAATTCCATTTGTAAACCTCTGACTTAAATTTGTAATTTGTCGTTCTCCGAAGCCACGGTACCACGAGCATTAAATGTGTCAAAAGTAATACCTATATTTAAGAAAGGATCAAGGTGTGAACCATCCAACTACCGACCAATTAGTCTGATGAGTCTACTCAATAAAATCATAGAAAAGTTAATGTTGAAGAGGTTATTACACTTTATGGATAAAAATGACGTTTTGTCCAAACATCAATTTGGGTTTCGTAAAGATCATTCGACAACGTTAGCGATTATTGAAATTATAGAAAATATTATAAATTCTCTTGAAAATGGCGAATTAGTTGTTGGGGTATACCTTGACCTAAGTAAGGCTTTTGACACCGTTAATCACGATATATTGTTGACTAAACTGGATCATTATGGAATAAGAGGTCATGTATGTAAATGGTTTAGACATTATTTAAGAGATAGACAGCAATGTGTTAGCATTAATGGCACAGTTTCAGAATATGCTCATGTTCAAACTGGCGTCCCGCAGGGCTCCATCTTAGGGCCAGTGTTATTTCTATTATACATTAATGATATATTGAGTGCTGTGGATCACGTATCTTTGCGATTGTTTGCTGACGATACTAACTTGTTCATTAGTGGAATGGGTGCCAATGATACTGTGTATACGGCTATGGAGAAGTTAGAATCGCTTAGTGTCTATTTCCGATACAATCAACTAACTCTGAACTTGAGTAAGACATGTTATACAATTTTCAGTAGACATATGGAACGTGAAGTCGTGCCATTGTTGTTGCAGGACAAACGCATTGAACGGGTTAACTCAGCCAAATATCTGGGTATATATATAGACTGTAAGCTGTCATGGTCGGAACATATTAAGGATCTTTGTTCAAAGGTGTCTAAGTTATCAGGTTTATTTTATCACATGGCCTCGTTCATAAATGCCGATATGGTCAGGCAATTATATTATGCCCATGTATTTCCCCATATTAATTATAGGATTGAATTATATGGATCAGCTTGTAAAACTAACTTAACTAAAATACAAGTTTTACCAAATTTATTACTTAAAACATCAGCAAAACGTCACCGCCGTGACAGTGCCACGCATTGCATAGGGAACTTAATATACTTAAAGTTCAGGAACTATTTAAACTAAATGTTCTAATATTTGTATATAAACAGCGTACGAATCAACTTCCTAGTCTATTCCACCAATTTTACAAATGTAATAGTGACTTCATGACCAGAAGTTCCAGACAGGAGAACAATTTATTTATACCTAGATGTAATTATAGAACTGAAGAGAACTCCTTGAAAGTAATAGGGGCTCGACTTTGGAATAAACTACCTGCAGACATTAAACATTCGAAAACGCTAAATATGTTTAAGCATAAAGCCAGGAGCTTTATAATTGGCATTAACTAAAGTTTAAATCTAATTACATATTGTAAGAAATTCGCTTGTGAATTCTCTTATATTGGTACAACATCTCTAGCTTTAATTTACGGAAGTCGTTAACCTGAAGCTATTGCAATTGAATGCACTGTATAACCTTTGTATACGTAATATTATGTAAGTGGGAGTACACTATATGAGTTTGATTTAATTGGCTACTAGCTCGATAAGTTATACTTCTCTGGTAGCCACCTCATCTGTGTTACATTGCTCTTGAATTGTGTTGTATATTATCTGGATGAGGAAATACATTTACATAAAAACCTGTATTCACATGAAGATATAACATGACTCAATAAGACCAGTAACCGTGCTCGCGGGTTTTCCAACAAAATACACATTGAAAATTATTACTAAATGGTAATAAGATTATATTAATGTGTAATGTTTGACAAACAAAATGCACTCGTGACTTTACCCTAGCCCAAAGAAAGCGCTGCCGAATCATTCATAATGCCCAGGAGTATTGTCCGTGTTATTAATATTATTATTAAATAGTGTAATTTAGGGTAAATGTAGCAGTCCAAATAGTGTCGTGTAGATTATTATCAAATAGTGCTATTTACGGCACTCTTAGCAGTCCAGACAATGCTCCGATTTGTATATCAGCTGCTGTTGTTAATACTGCTGTGCTTCCAAAAAAGATATGCACCAACGGAGGGTATTGCCATAAAACGCAATAAGTGATATCATTGGTCTTTCTCAAACGACGTGGTGTGATGAAATGAACTTGTTTTAATAACATATATTTAGATAAGAATTAACTGTGCAGTCGTCATCGTTTTGGATATGCTTGCAATTGTTTGCCCACACAATAAAAGTTACAAAGCTGAATTTGCTGATGTGGCTTAACTACTCAGACAAACAAGGGCCAATGTTGCTAACTAATCTTATATAAACCTCTCCAATATGATGACATCATTCAACCTAAATGGGCACTCTGGTTAATATAACCGTACTGGTTAACTACAATTCGAGGCAAGGCCAGGACTACTTACGTGAGCAAAATGGAACGTTGCTATCACGTGACAATATATGTGCGTCGATTAGAAATATAAATAGATTTAACAAGATATAAAAAGATCGCCATCCAGAAAGTCCAGTACTTTTTATCTACGTGCACCCCGCCCTTTTAAGGTATGTGTCCATTTTATTTTGAAACATATTCACACTACTAGCACCAGCACAATCAGGAGATAATATGTTCCATTAATTTACAGTCCTTTGTGAGAATGAGAACTTTCTTATATCTAATCTACACTGTTCCTTTACTGGTGTAACTTCATGTCCTCTAGTCCTTCTGTCTTTCTTAACTGATAACATATTTCTATCAATATTTTCATAACCATTCAATACTTTAAACATTTCTATCTGATCTCATCTCAATCTCCTGGTCTCTAGTGTTGTTAATCCACATTCTTTTAAGCGTATTTCGTAACTAAGATCCCCCAGTTTTGGTATAATTTTAGTTGTTCTCCTCTGTACTCTTTCTAGCATATCTATGCCCTTCATGCGATATGGCCTCCACGTTTGAATACAATATTCTAAATGAGACCTAACTATTGTTTTGTACAGCGGTATTATTAGCTCTTTTTCCTTATATGTTACGTTATATTTCGCCTAATTAATCCAAGGATTTCATTTCCCTTTGAAGCGGCAATACCGCACCGCTCTGAAATATTCATATCAGCACTAAAAATGGTTAACCCTAAGTCCTTTTCTGATACATCAGTACTTAGTGCAGAACCCCCTCATTGTATATTGTACATTTTCGTTCCCATGTCCTGTTTGGAGGCATTTGCATTTCAAAAAAATGAACAACATTTGCCATTTTTCAGACCATTTTATCAACCTGCCAAGATCATCAAATAGGAAATAAGTTCTGTACTCTGCTGGGAACTGCATTTGCATATGTAGCGCAGCCATACAATACTAAAAATGTATCGCCTTAGCACAATGACCCCACGTGCATGTAAACATAAATGTGTCCCCAAATACTAACTAAACGTACGCGTATTTTCCAACCAATTCACTACTACTGATAGGTTGATCGGGACTTACCATCCGGAATACAACATCGAGCAAAGTATGTCAATAATTACTAACCTAATAAGGCATGACGTCTAAACATTCCCATTTAGTAATGCAGATGACTGTTGTACAGTAGCGCAGTGATGCAGTGGCCAAAGCTACGGACTCTCGACCGATAGAACATGGGTTTTTATCCTATGCCGCGGTGTCTAACCTTGGGCAAGTTTGTTCATTCTACGTTGCTCCAGTCCACTCAGCTATATGAATGAGTACCTGGCTATAGACAGTAGTGGATATCAATATTAGTGAGACTTGGCTGAAACCAGGAGAACTGTGCATTATCAAACCTACACTAATGAACACGCCAGCTTTGAGTAGTTTAAATGATGAAGACATTTTGATACATGTCAAGTATGGCATGTCTACAACTGATCCCTGCTATGTTGGCAGACCTTGTGGTGGTGTCGCCATGGTGAGTAAACAAAGGAAGAACCTACAGTGTACTAAAATGTATCATTAGTGACGGGATTATTGGGGTCAGAAGTGTGCAACAACTCGTATATCGTGGAAATAGTACCCTGTGTTTGTATGCCATTTTATAACGGATACACTAATCAGACCGACCTCTATGTGGAAACTAATGATGTGCTACAGAGTGTGATAGGACCATTTGGAGCCATGTGTCCTAAACATATAATTGGCGATTTCAATGCTCAACTCCCCAAACGGCGTTTATTACAAAGATGCTGGTACAAGTTCCCTGCATTTAATACACACCCAATTATACTGTATGATTTTATCAATGATAATGATTTGTGAGTCGCCGATTTTAATTATCACCAACACGCTCAATATACATATATATTCCTGTGATTCCACATGTACATTCACGTGGATAGATTACTGCCTGACTATGAAACATAGTCAGCTGCAATATCCTACCACGACATGCGGATAACGTGAGCGATCTCTTGCCCCTTTGTCTGTAGACCAGAGTTCTCTAGCTGTCACCAGAGTCAACCAGCTGTGTCCCTAACTGATGTACCTAACCACGTTACACTCAGATGGGACAATCCGCAGTATACCAAAGCATATCATGACTTATTGCACAACAAGCTCCGGACAATGCACATCCTAATTTGTGGCGCAAACGCTGACGGAGTTTTATATCAGGGCTGGTTGACTGCTACATTGTCCAACTGAACGATGCCATGCACGGCGTTACAATAGAAGCAGGGTACAAACAGAAACACTGCATCAATCAAAAACCGTACTGGTGCCCTGAACTCAGTCACCTACGAGATCGGAAAAGGTTCTGATGGCGACTTTGTAATGACAACGACAGAAGTAGTGGGTAAGTGGTTTTCAATACGTAATTCAGCAGGTACATGTGCAGTTTTGTCTATTTTAGCTGACCTAAGGGCATTTTCCTGTGGTCTGCTGACCTAAGCGTCCCTAGCAGAGAGAGAAGTGGACCTAAGCGCCCCTAGCGGAGAGAAGTGGACCTAGCCATCAAACCGGTTTTGTCTATTTTAGCTGACCTAAGGGCATTTTCATGTCGTCATTTGCTGACCTAAGCGAAATAGCAATGGTGTTCATCTCGAAGCTCTTCTTCTCTGTAAGGTAAGTATTAAAACTTTTAAAACTATAGCAATGAGTCGTTAAATCTTACACACATACAGTGTTATAACCAGACACAGCGTTGCTAGGCAACCACAAGTTATTTTGAGCGCGTGGACGGATGAAGGGAAGTCAGCCAGACCAGAACTAGGTCAGAACTAACTTGTCTATGAATAGGAATTAAAACTGCACACATAAACGAAATCTTGAAAACAGCCAACTATGCAACATCCTGTTAACGAAGTGTCTTGTGACCACTCACGTGCAATCCGAGACACTGGAGTCACTGTTTGTTATACTCCAGGTATCATCGTCATCAGTATCATGTGGAATATATATGATTAAAGGCTAATTGACGTAGACTGAGTCTGCTGATATATATCACTCTGGGCGGGGGCACCCATGGGAAAATTCTAAGATGGCGCCCATCTCCACGTGACCTACCCCCTGGAGGAAAGAAGTGTAAGCAGTAAGGAGGTAAAGAAAAGCACAAGAAGAGACAAGACAAGCTGAAGCACAGTACACACTAGATGAGAAGGAGGTAAAGAAAAACACCAGAAGAGACAAGACAAGCTCAAGCACAGTACACACTAGCTGAGAAGGAGGTAAAGAAAGCCACCAAAAGAGATTAGAAAAACTCAAGCACAGAAGGGAGACATAGGATGATAGGAAGGCAGAGAAGGCGAGGAAAGAGAGGAGAGGGAGACAGAGGAGGATAGGAAGGCAGAGGAGGCGAGGAAAGAGAGGAGAGGGAAACAGAGGAGGATAGGAAGGCAGAGAAGGCGAGGAGAGAGAGGAGAGGGAGACAGAGGAGGATAGGAAGGCAGAGAAGGCGAGGAAAGAGAGGAGAGGGAGATAGAGGAGGATAGGAAGGCAGAGAAGGCGAGGAGAGAGAGGAGAGGGAGACAGAGGAGGATAGGAAGGCAGAGAAGGCGAGGAAATACTTGGGAGGTCAAGCGTATGTCAAGCGATAAAATATAAAGTTTGCAGCGCTTACTTGTTGGAAACATATAATATTCATCTTGTCCTCGGAACATGCCTTGTCGTGAGCGCTCGCCATCTTCAGCAGTCAGAGTGAAGTTGCGTTGTTCGAAGTCGGTAGAAAGTAATATGCTCCACTAGAGTTTTGTTAGGTTTATATACGCAAACCCGATAGAGGCGTTGTCTTTTCAATCACGAGACAGTACAAACAATGGAGTTACGAGTTGAACTCCGCTCTCTGCCCGTACTCGTTAGCGGGTGCAGTATGAGATAAGCCGCGTGACTCGACACTCACGAGAAGCCACTACGCTACGTCCATCCATATACGTGTTCCAACTTCCAACAGTTTACTTACCACAATTCTCATTCTTCAAACTGTCATATACATCTTGTGTCACAGGTGCTCGTTAGCGGGTGCATTCCGTACATGGTCTAGCATGTTACATGTTTGCCTTCCATACATGGTCTAGCTTGTTACATGTCTGCCTTCCATACATTGTCTAGCTTGTTACATGTTTGCCTTCCATACATGGTCTAGCTTGTTACATGTTTGCCTTCCATACATGGTCTAGCCTGGTACATGTTTGCCTTTCGTACATGGTCTAGCTTGTTACATGTCTGCCTTCCATACATGGTCTAGCTTGTTACATGTTTGCCTTCCATACATGGTCTAGCTTGTTACATGTTTGCCTTCCATACATGGTCTAGCTTGTTACATGTTTGCCTTCCATACATGGTCTAGCTTGTTACATGTCTAGCTTGTTACATGTCCTTCCATACATGGTCTAGCTTGTTACATGTTTGCCTTCCATACATGGTCTAGCCTGGTACATGTTTGCCTTTCGTACATGGTCTAGCTTGTTACATGTCTGCCTTCCATACATGGTCTAGCTTGTTACATGTTTGCCTTTCGTACATGGTCTAGCTTGTTACATGTCTGCCTTCCATACATTATCTAGCTTGTTACATGTTTGCCTTTCGTACATGGTCTAGCTTGTTACATGTTTGCCTTTCGTACATGGTCTAGCTTGTTACATGTTTGCCTTCCGTACATGGTCTAGCTTGTTACCTGTTTGCTATCCGTACATGGTCTAGCTTGTTACATGTTTACCTTCCATACACGGACTAGCTTGTTACGTGTTTGCCTTCCATACATGGTCTGGCTTGTTACATGTCTACCTTCCATACATGGTCTAGCTTGTTACATGTCTGCCTTCCATACATGGTCTAACTTGTGACATGTGTGCCTTCCATACATGGTCTAGCTTGTTACATATTTGCCTTCCATACACGGACTAGCTTGTTACATGTTTGCCTTCCATACATGGTCTAGCTTGTTACATGTCTGCCTTCCATATATGGTCTAGCTTGTTACATGTTTGCCTTTCATACATGGTCTAGCCTGTTACATGTCTGCCTTCCGTACATGGACTAGCTTGTTACATGTTGGTCTTCCGTACATGGTCTAGCTTGTTACATGTTTGCCTTCCGTACATGGATTAGCTTGTTACATGTTTGCCTTCCATACATGGACTAGCTTGTTACAGGTCTGCCTTTCATACATGGTCTAACTTGTTACATGTTTGCCTTCCGTACATGGACTAGCTTGTTACATGTTTGCCTTCCATACATGGACTAGCTTGTTACAGGTCTGCCTTTCATACATGGTCTAGCTTGTTACATGTTTGCCTTCCGTACATGGACTAACTTGTTACATGTTTGCCTTCCATACATGGTCTAGCTTGGCGGAAAGTGAAGGAGCTAGTGTCTGCTGCTGAGGGGGAATTAGCCTGTCACGGGACCGACCTCCTAGTGGAAGTAGTACCACCTGGCGGGTAATGAAGGAGTATTGAGGGAATATTAAAGGCTAATTGACGTAGACTGAGTCTGCTGATATATATCACTCTGGGCTGGAGCACCCATGGGGAAATTCTAAGATGGTGCCCGCCTCCACGTGACCTACCCCCTGGAGGAAAGAAGTGTAAATAGTAAGGATATTTTATTTGCTATTTTGTTTGTATGACTGCCAGTTTAAATGGTTATTTATTATGATGCCTAAAAAATTGAAATTGATGGCACATTCATTCTGTCATGCATTGTCCGACATGTCCTGTCTCCCTTGTAACACTTTGTCGTGATTGCCCAAAGACACACAACTCCCATGTAACACTTTGTGTCACTATTGCCCAAAGACCCCCACTCCAATATAACACTTTGTGTCACTATTGCCCAAAGACCCCCACTCCCATGTAACCTTTGTGACTTGCCCAAAGTCACCCACTCTAATGTAACACTTTGTGTCACTACTGCCCAAAGACCCCCACTCCCATGTAACCTTTGTCACTATTGCCCAAAAACCCCCACTCCCATGTAACACTTTGTCACTATTGCCCAAAGACTCCACCCCCATGTAACACTGTCACTATTGCCCAAAGACCCACACTCCCATGTAACACGTTGTCACTATTGCCCAAAGACCCCACTCCCATGTACCACTTTGTCACGATTGCCCAAAGACCCCCACTCCCCTGTAACACTGTCACTATTGCCCAAAGACCCCCACTCCCATGTAACACTGTCACTATTGCCCAAAGACCCACACTCCCATATAACACTTTGTTACAAGACCCCCCACTCCCATGTACCACTATGTCACTATTGCCCAAAGACCCCAACTCCCAAGTAACACCTTGTCACTATTGCCAAAAGACCCCACTCCCATGTAACACGTTGTCACTATTGCCCAAAGACCCCCACTCCCATGTACCACTTTGTCACTATTGCCCAAAGACCCCCACTCCCATTTAACACTTTGTCACAAGACCCCCACTCCCATGTACCACTATGTCACTATTGCTCAAAGACCCCCAATTCCATGTAACACTTTGTTACAAGACCCCCACTCCCATGTAACACTTTGTCACAAAACCCCCCCACTCCCATGTAACACTTACATCTCCTGGCAGTCCCACACAGCTCCCTGATAGTCCCACACAGCTCCATAACAGTCTCACCTAGCTTCCTGACAGTCCCACACAGTTCCTGACAGTCCCACACAGCTCCCGGACAGTACCACACAGTTCGTTCCCTGTCAGTCCCACACAGCTCCCTGACAGTCTCACAAGCTCCCTGACAGTCCCATACAGCTCCATAACAGTCTCACATAGCTTCCTTACAGTCCAACACAGTTCCTGACAGTCCCACACAGCTCCCGGACAGTACCACACTGTTCGTTCCCTGTCAGTCCCACACAGCTCCCTGACAGTCTCACACAGCTCCCTGACAGTCCCATACAGCTCCTGACAGTCACACACAGCTCCCTGACAATCACACACAGCTCCTGACAGTCCAAAACAGCTCCCTGACAGTACCACCCAGCTACCTGACAGTCCCACACAGCTCCTGGCAGTCCCACACAGCTCCCTGACAGTCCCACACATCTGCATAACAGTCTCACACAGCTTCCTGACAGTCCCACACAGTTCCTGACAATCCCACACAGCTCCCTGACAGTACCACACAGCTCACGTACAGTCCCACACAGCTCCCTGACAGTCCCACACAGCTCCTGACAGTCACACACACAGCTCCTGACAGTCCCACACAGTTCCCTGACTGTCCCATCCCTGACAGTCCCACACAGCTCCCTGACAGTCACACACAACTCCCTGACATTCCCATACAGCTCATGACAGTCAGGCACAGCTCCTGACAGTCACACACAGTTCTCTGACAGTCCCACACAGCTTCCGACAGTCACACGCAGTTCCCTGACAGTCCCACACAGCTACCCGACAGTCACACAAAACTCCTGACAGTCCCACACAGCTCCATAACAGTATTACACAGCTTCCTGACAGTCCCACACAGTTCCTGGCAGTCCCACACAGCTCCATGACAGTCCCACACAGTTCCCGGCAGTCCCACACAGCTTCCCGACAGTCCCACACAGCTCCCTGAAAGTACCACACAATTCCCGGACAGTCCCACACAGCTCCCTGACAGTCCCACACAGCTCCCTGACAGTAACACACACAGCTCCCCGACAGTACCACACAATTCCCTGACAGTCCCACACAGCTCCAGACAGTCACACACAGCTCCTGACAGTCCCACCGACTTAGCTTCACGACCATGTCCGACGACGACGATGATGATGATGAGGCAAGTGTAATCTGTGAAATTCTAAGATGGCGTCCATCTCCACGTGACCTACCCCCTGGAGTAAAGAGGTGTAAGTATTGGACCCACCTGCCCTCGCCGCCGTGGGTAGTTACGTATGTATGTGTATGTACGTATTTTGTGAGTTCTACTGTCAAAAGAATGACATTTTGTGAGTTCTACTGTGGTGTCCTAGCCTTACACGCATGCACGCACCCATGCACCCACCCACCGTCAAAGTCCCCACCCGCCCTTGCCGCCGCCCTTCGGGGCCGCCCTTCGGGGAAGGGCGGCGCGCGCGCGCCGCCTCTGCGGCGGCGAGGGCGGGTGGGGACGGCGACGGTGGGTGGGTGCATGGGTGCGTGCATGCGTGTAAGTGTACTGTATGTGTGTAAGATTTAACGACTCACTGCTATAGTTTTAAAAGTTTTAATACTTACCTTACAGAGAAGAAGAGCTTCGAGATGAACATCATTGCTATTTCGCTTAGGTCAGCAAATGACGACATGAAAATGCCCTTAGGTCAGCTAAAATAGACAAAACCGGTTTGACGGCTAGGTCCACTTCTCTCCGCTAGGGGCGCTTAGGTCCACTTCTCTCTCTGCTAGGGACGCTTAGGTCAGCAAATGACCACAGGAAAATGCCCTTAGGTCAGCTAAAATAGACAAAACTGCACATGCACCTGCTGAATTACGTATTGAAAACCACTTACCCACTACTGACAGACCACGCGTAGGGGCAGTGTACGAAACAGCCTGTACAAATATATTAAGAACGAAGTAGGCATCGTGTTGATTATTTAATTAACAATAAGTACCGGAAACTTAATGTAATGTTAAACAACAGTAACATTTCAGCGTTCTGGAAAGTAATTAAGAGGCGCAGAATTGTGAAAGTTAAATCATCTCTATGTGCCGCAGATTTTAGTGTATTCTATGATGACGTTATGCAAGCTTTACCAGGCAGCACTGGTGGACAAAACCGTGATAAGGAAATGGTGGAGCAATATTGTAATGATAATTGTTATACGGTGGATACACAAACGGTAGATCAGGAGCAAGTCGACCAGCTTATATCCAACCGTCATCAGGGGAATTCCCCCGGTCTCTCTTATTTATGGCAACTCCCCATTGCTGTGTTCATTGCTTGCGTCGCTATATACTGTTATACAGTCCAGGGCATGCGTACCAGCAATATTCGCCACTGGTTTAATCGTTCCCGTATTAATTAAATCTACTCATAACCCGACCATTCAAAGAATTACCAGAAGCTGACGGCTATGGTCAAATGGAATGATTTCTACAGTAAATCCTTTTGTCTAACCCGTGGTACTCGATAAGGAAGCATTCTCTCGCCATATCTGTTGAAACGTTTTATCAACTAGCGTTTACGAGACTTGATGCTGGCGTCAGAATAGGTGACACACTGTTCAATTCGATCGCTTATACGGTATTACCATGTTCTCTACAAACGTTCAAAGTCTACAAAACCTAATTGATATGTATGTTGCATAGAGAAAAAGATGGCGATTCAAATTTGGGATTGAATGATTGATTGTTGATAAATGTCCCTTGTACCAAGAACCAAAGTGGAAGCTTGGTGACAATTGTCTATGTAATGAAGAATCACTTGATATATTCGGCGATGTGTTTAATCGTGATGGTAATAACGCCAGCCATGTCAACAATAGATTAACAAATTGTAGACAATCATTCTATTGGCTTGGTAGTGCTGGTAAGGTATGTTGTACCCAGGAGCTACTCCTGATATGTCAACCCACATTAACATATGAATTATAATGTATGAGCAACTCCGGTATCCAAATGCAACGACTTGAATCTGTACAGGGTAAATTAATTAAACAAAATCTTAGACGATCGCACAATACGGCTTTACTAAAAGCACCAAATATCGATAAGGTCCAGGATATTGTAAATAGAAATGTCGTCGGCTAACAACAGGAACGATGTATCTACAAAAACAACGAGCTGAGATAAATGAGAAAAACATTGTTATTTTGAAGATTGTCGGTAGATCATCTAACTATCAAGCAACTAACATTTGTGTATGAAATGTTATTTGAGGTGACCTAATTATGTAGTTACGTCATTTTAGAAATACATTGGCGACTGAATTATGCAGTTACCACATTTTAAAATTAAAATTTAAATTGGATTATGCAGTTACAACTTTTGTGTTTGGTGCGATGTTGCATGTTTTGATGCCCTGTTGCATGTTTTGATTCATTCAAGTTATTCTTTCACCGATAAGTTGCTGTTGAAGGCCCCTCTGTCCAGTGGAATGTACTCTGGCAGCTTCAACAGGTCTCGTTTTTTCATTGTCGACACCACGTGGTTGAGCATACTCTCTGGCGAATATCTCAATGTTGTCTGCAGTGCGAGTTTTCTTTTTGTATTCCACCTATTCAAATTCTCCTGGATTTTCTTGAAAGTGACCAACTGTCTGCTTCCACCAGTCATTCACACCATCGTCTCCACGGCTGTAGAATATGTGATGCATTTGTGAAATTCCGACAAATGCAGTACCGTTGAAGCTACAAGCTGTTGCATGCTTTACGTCGATTATATCGCTGTATACCAGACGGACAGTTTTCTATTTATTCTCCCTTCTTTTTCTTCGCTGATCTTATGTAAGTGTCTATGACCGACGGAGAATAAAGTTCTCGGTGGCGTGTTGCCAGAATTGTTCGTGTCCACTTCCATAAAAGTGTGCCCTGCTTCGAGGAATTTGGGCTCTATTGTGTGAATGTCCGTCGCACAGGCGAGATGGTTGATTAGTCCAGCACACATATATTTATTTCTGTTCCGTGCACCAGTGCTATCACTCCATAGCACCACAATGTAGTTGACTTGCTTTCAATTTCGATAACCATTTGCGAATGGTGGTGAAGACCTCCCCATTAGTACCTTTCTGGCCATTAACCTCATCCCACGGAAAGCAATACCCTTGATCAGATTACATATTATAGATGGTTAGGTTCATGTTGTTCAGTTTTCGCAAACAAATGCTTCTCCGACTTGCAGTTTTGGGAGTGTCATTACATGTTGTAAATCAAAAGTGCAAATAGTAATATCATTTTTAAGTTTGTCATTTGCTTTTTGTTGTTTTGCTATGTTTTTTTCTGGCTTATCAGTTCAATAATCTATGCTCGGCACAACTTTCCACATTGAGAACACGTATAAACAGAATGCAGTGATGGCGTTCTTTGTAGATTTTCAGTGGCTCTAATCTTCCTGGCTTCATGTTTTTTGGGTACGGATGTTAGTATGTTGACTTAGAATAACTATGAGCCGTCTTGAATAATCGACTGCCATTTAGTACGTGACAGAGCTTCCATTTCCCAGGTGTTACGGTTAATGTCACATATATTCAAAGTGGGTCTGAGGACGTTCTTAGAATAGAAAACTTACTTTGGCAGACTCGTGTCAAACATGCGCAATGCATGGCCAGTCCATCTCAATTGTTGTTGCATGATGGTTGCTTCAATGCATGCATGTGAGAATCATGCAGAATGCTGCTATTTGTTCTTCTGTCTTGCCAAGTGATACACAATATCTTTCGTAAGCAGCGTTGGTGAGATTGTTCTACGGCCTTTATATGTTCTCTGTATCGTGTCCATGTTTCAGCTCCGTAAAGAAGCGTTGTAGTTCCTTAGCGTTGTGTCTGGTCTGATGTATCGATTATCAAATAGGAGAGTTCGTAAGCGTCCGAAAGCTGAGCTCGCACATAATAATCGGTGTTGTATTTCGTCATCAATAACAGTCTTCTATGAAAGACGACTTCCCAAATATGATAAATGAGAGCGTTTTCCAAAACTACACTATGTATTCGTATTGAGGGCATCGGACGTGTCTGTTTTGCTGCTGATTGGAAGAGCGTTTTAGTTATCTTGGTGTTCAAAATTAGCCACATACGCTCATATGCTTTTGTGAAAGCGTCTACTATCTTTTGTAGGTGTTCTTCCGAGTGAGCACAGACTCGGGCATCATTTGCATACTGAAAGTCAATCAGACTGGTAGATGTTGTGTTTTTGCCTTCAGTCTGCTTCAGTTAAATAGCATGCTGTCTCTGCGATCAGTTATTTGCAGGAAGTTGTATTGCAGCAAGAAACATTAAGAACAGCGTTGGTGCAACAACGCATCCCTGTCTAACACTAGTTTTGACACACCCACACCCACCCACCCACCCACCCACACGCACGCACGCACGCACGCACACACACACACACACACACACACACACACACACACACACACACACACACACACACACACACACACACACACACACACACACACACACACACACACACACACACACACACACACACACAAACACACACACACACAAATGGCGTATTGCACCGCGGTTCGAAATACTATATTTAGTAGTAAATCCATGCAAATGTCAATATGACAAGACTGTGTTTGCACAAGATCATTTGCCAACGAATCATGAAGTACCCACTCGACAGAGAACGTGTGTCGCTTCATTGTCGCTTAGTACTTACGCGCTAAATCAGTCACCTTGGGATAGTTATGTAAGTGGTGCTACATCCACAATTGTTCCGTGTATATGCCGTCTTTTCCTTTTTCGTTTTGAAATTTGCGAACGAAAAGGAAAAAGCAAACAATGTTCGTTTTTCGTTTTCATATTTGAAGTACGAAAAACGAATACAATCTACTATTCGCTGTATTTCTAATACATGTTAGAACAACAAAATAATGATAACACAAACCATTTTTCGTTTTGACTGCATCAGAACGGAAAACGAAATACAACTGCAACGCCATTCGTTTTTTTTTTTTCGTTTTTGCACTTAGGAAACTTCGATTGCCTTACCGCTTCGGCTAGGCGGCAAAAGTTGGTGGTTTCGGCGGGACAATTCTGTCGCACTGCCGGCGTCGTTTTAAAAACAAATTCGCTGAAATTGCATCGTCGCCGAAGTGGTATCATTGCCGACGCGACAAGTACGGGCGAATATTGTTCGTTTCAGCGCCGTTGTTTTATGCAAGGTTTCGACTACTAAATTAATTATACTCAAATTTCGGTGGTAAACTACTTTAATAATTATTATGTTTGGCAGAAATACATAATATAAAACTAATATTTGAGGATTGTAATATTATGTGAAAGTGCTTGAAAATCTAAATAATAGTAAAGCATGGGTTCGAGGCTATATTTGGCGGAGATAGATCGTAGAAATTGGTGGTGCAAAAAAGTTCATAAACAAGTGGAATTACAGATTGATAAGTATTATTCTTGCCTTAATATAATTCATAAAGTTGCAATAAACATACATTGAGTAGCAGTTGTGCTTAAAGTTAGTTAGTTAAAGTATTTTAGAACACCTTAATAGAGTGAGTGATAATAGGGTAACTCACTTAGCCTTCGATAAGTTGTAAACAAGATTTAACAAACCTGATTATGTGGTAGAATATATAGGAGATAAAGTAACAATCATCAAACTACTTACATAAGATAATATATGTGTAAGCCAGTACTTGCTAGATATTGTGATTAGGTAGCATTGTTGTTAAAACTATAAAAGATAAAGACAGCAAAAATAATTCAGCAAAGAACAGTCTGGAAAACTGTTCTGAAGCTGGATATAAATGTGTTTGTTTAAATGCAAGGAGTATAGTAAACAAAAGAAATGAACTAAACATTATGGTAGAAGATATTGACCCTCACATAATAGGTATAACCGAATCATGGGCAACCACCGATGTATCAGATGCCGAATTGGGACTGACAGGATATATAATGTTTAGGAAAGATAGAATAGGAAGAAGGGGAGGTGGAGTTATTTTATATATTAAAAAATCTATCCAGGCTTATGAAATAAAATTAGACAGAGAAGCAGATTGCGAAGAAGCTGTTTGGTGTAACATAGTTACAGGAAACTCAACGTTAACGGTTGGATTAGTTTATCGAAGTCCAAACATAAGCATAGAAGAGAATGAAAAAATACAAAACGCTATAAGGGAAGTGAGCAAACGGGACTGTGTTATTATGGGGGATTTCAACCATGGGCATATAAAATGGAAATCTCTACAGAGTATGGGTAGTGAGGACCACAAGTTTTTAGTTTTAGTACAAGATAGTTTCCTTTCTCAACATGTGCTAGAACCAACCAGGGGAGAGAATGTGTTAGACATAGTTTTGTCCTCACAGAATGAATTAGTTGACAATGTCAGGATATGTGAGCCACTGGGGAATAGTGATCACAACCAGATACATTTTACCATCAAAGTAAAATCAGAAAGGAATAGTAAAAAGCAGTACAGGAGAAATTTCCACAAAGGAAAATAAAAGGACATAAGGAAATATTTAGCAAAGATAGACTGGAATAACACACTGACGAATAAGACAGCAACAGAATGCTAGAATATCTGAAAGAGTGAAATTGAATGCATCATCGTCAAATTTGTTTCCTTAAAAACACGGGAAACGGTCCAAAAAGAAACACTTATCGAAAGAAGCCATTAGAAAAATTAAGTATAAACAAATGATGTGGAAGTCATATAGACGTACTAGAAATGACGAAGACTACAACATTTATAAAGAAGCACTAAACCATGCTACAGCTGAAATTAGAAATTCAAAGAGAAGCTATGAACATAAATTAGCTTGTAACATAAAACATGACAGCAAGAGTTGTTATGCGTATGTTCGAAGCAAACAGAAAGTTCTGGATAAGGTCGGTCCTCTAGAAGATAGTGCTGAAAATATAATATCAGAGGGATTCTTAATGGCAGAAGACTTGAATAATTACTTTAGTTCAGTGTTTACCAGAGAAAATATTAGTTCACTGACAGTACCAGAGGCTAAGTTCAAGGGTGCAGATTCAGACTATTTAGGACAATTAATTGTAACCCCTGAAATGGTAGCTAAGAAAATAAGGGCTATGAAGGATAATAAATCACCTGGAGTGGATGGGATTCCGCCCAAACTACTATTGGAAATTGTAGAACAAATTAGCGTACCGCTTGCAACAGTTTTCAATTTGTCATTAGAAGAGGGAGTGGTTCCTTTAGAATGGAAAGAGGCAAACATTATACCATTATTTAAAAAAGGTTCGAGAAACAAGTCAGAGAACTATAGACCAGTGAGTTTAACATCAGTGATTTGCAAATTATTAGAAAGACTAATTAAAGATCACAAGGTGGATTTTCTTATTAAACAAAACTTGATAAACCCATCTCAACATGGTTTTTTTTAAAGCGAGGTCATGCTTAACAAATATGTTATGTTTTTTTGGAAGACATCACTAAGTGGGTAGATGAGGGATCACCGGTAGATATCGTCTACTTAGATTTTTCAAAAAGCTTTCGACAAAGTACCACATCAAAGATTACTGCTCAAACTAAATGCCCATGGCATAGGAAATGGTATAATAAACTGGATAGAAAAATGGCTGATTGACAGAAGACAACGTGTAGTAGTTGATGGGGAGGCTTCAAACTGGAAATCGGTATTGAGTGTGGTACCACAGGGATCAGTACTAGGATATGTATTATTCTTAATATATATCAACGTGCAAGGTGTTGAAATTTTAGATGATACAAAAGTGTTTAGAAGGATTAAAAATGATGAATATAGGCAAGATTTACAAGATGATCTTGACAAGTTGATCAAGTGGTCTGAAAAGTGGCAAATGCTGTTTAATTTTGGGAAATGTAAATGCCTCCACGCAGGACATGGGAACGAAGAGGTAGAATATACAATGGGGGGAACTGTGCTAAGTACTACTGTAAAAGAAAAGGACTTAGGGTTAACCGGTAATGCTGATAAGAAGGTTTCAGAGCAGTGCGGAATTGCAGCATCAAAGGGAAATCAAATCCTTGGATTAATTAGGCGAAATATAGTGTATAAGGAAAAAGAACTAATAATACTGCTGCACAAAGCAACAGTGAGTCCTCATTTAGAATATTGTATACAAGCGTGGAGGCCGTATTGCAGGAAGGACATAGATATGCTAGAAAGAGTACAGAGGAGAACAACTAAAATGATACCAAAACTGAGGGATCTTAGTTATGAAATTCGCCTAAAAGAATGTGGTTTAACAACACTAGAGACCAGGAGATTGAGAGGAGATCAGATAGAAGTGTTTAAAATAATGAATGGTTATGAAAGTATTGATAGAAATATTTTTCTCTATGTTAAGAAAGATAGAAGGACTAGAGGACATGAAGTTACATTAGCAAAGGAGCAGTGCAGATTAGATATAAGAAAGTTCTCATTTTCACAAAGGACTGTAAATGAATGGAGCAGATTATCTCCTGATTGTGTGGGTGCTAGTAACGTGAATATGTTTAAAAATAAAATCGAGACATACCTCAGAAGGACGGGATACCCTTAGATAAAAGGGTTGGACTCTCGATAAGCCAAAGGGCTTCCTTGTCCACCTGGCACCTAAATTTTATTCTCTGGGTGGCAATCTTATTAAATCTTGTTAAATAATGTTAAATATTTGAATGCAAAGATTAGTATTTTGAAAAACATACACGAATTAAACGTTGCATTCTGAGATTGCCCATATTTAAAAACTGTTCAGTGAAGCATCATGCCCCATATAATATCATACACTATATATCACTTTCCTCAACTACATACAGCCTTGTTCATGTACTATGCAATCTTAAGATAAAGCGGCGTCAACGATTAACAAGTATATCAGCGTGCCACCGCTGAAAATACGTGGCCACCGGTAATTTTGGCAAAAACACATTTTATCAAATAACATGAAATGCCAACTGATAAGTATGGCAGCACATTGCCCATTCTACAACGCAACTTTAAATTCAAAAAATCTGGCCTTTGTGCAATATGTAATCAGTACCTCATTTCTAGTTGGATAGTATTTAACAAGATTTAACAAGATTGCCATCCAGAGAATTAACTCTAGATGGCAGGTGGACAAGGAAGCCCTTTGGATAATCGAGAGTACAACCCTTTTATCTACATATATCCAGCCCTTCTGAGGTATGTGTCGATTTTATTTTTAAACATATTCACACTACTAGCACCCACACAATCATCAGATAATCTGTTCCATTCATTCACAGTCCTTTGTGAAAATGAGAACTTTCTCACGTCTAATCTACACTGCTCCTTTACTAATGTAACTTCGTGTCCTCTAGTCTTTCTATCTTTCTTAACTGAAAAAAACATATTTCTATCAATATTTTCATAACCATTCAATATTTTAAACACTTCTATCTGATCTCCTCTCAATCTCCTGGTCTCTAGTGTTGTTAAACCACATTCTTTTAGGCGTTTTTCATAATTAAGATCCCTCAGTTTTGGTATCATTTTAGTCGCTCTCCTCTGTACTCTTTCTAGCATATATATGTCCTTCTTGCGGTATGGCCTCCACGCTTGTATACAATATTCTAAATGAGGCCTAACTATTGTTTTGTACAGCGGTATTATTAGTTCTTTTCTTTATATGCTATATTTCGCCTAATCAATCCAAGGATTTGATTTCCCTTTGAAGCTGCAATTCCACACTGCTCTGAAACCTTCATGTCAGCACTAATTGTCAGCCCTAAGTCTTTTTCTTTTACAGTAGTACTTAGTACAGTTCCCCCCATTGTATATTCTACATATTCGTTCCCATGTCCTGTGTGGAGGCATTTACATTTCCCAAAATTGAACAACATTTGCCACTTTTCAGACCATTTGATCAACCTGTCAAGATCATCTTGTAAATGCTGTCTATCACCATCACTTTCAATCCTTCTAAACACTTTTGTATCATCTGCAAATTTCAACACCTTGCTAGCTATATCATCGTCCAAATCGTTTATATATATTAAGAATAATATAGGTCCCAGTACTGATCCCTGTGGAACCCCACTCAAAACTGATTTCCAGTTTGAAGCCTCCCCATCAACAACTACCCGTTGTCTTCTGTCAATCAGCCATTTTTCTATCCAGTTAATTATACCATTTCCTATGCCATGGGCCTTTAGTTTAAGCAGTAATCTCTGATGTGGCACTTTGTCGAAAGCTTTTTGAAAATCTAAGTAGATGATATCTACTGGTGATCCATCATCTACCCACTTAGTGATATCTTCCAAAAAACATAACATATTTGTTAAGCATGACCTCGCTTTTAGAAACCCATGTTGAGATGGGTTTATCAAGTTATGTTTAACAAGAAAATCCACCATGTGATCTTTAATTAGTCTTTCTAATAATTTACAAATCACCGATGTTAAACTAACTGGTCTATAATTATTTGACTTGTTTCTCGAACCTTTTTTAAATAACGGTATAATGTTTGCTTCTTTCCATTCTAAAGGAACCACTCCCTCTTCTAATGACAAGTTGAAAACTGTTGCAAGCGGTATGCTAATTTGTTCTACAATTTCCACTAGTAGTTTGGGTGGAATACCATCCACTCCAGGTGATTTATTTTCCTTCATAGCCCTAATTTTCTTAGCTACCATTTCTGGGGTTACAATTAACTGTCTTAAATAGTCTGATTCTGCCCCCTTGAACTTAGCCTCTGGTACTGGCAGTGAACTAGTGTCTTCTCTGGTAAACACTGAACTAAAATACTCATTTAGGTCTTCAGCCATTAAGAATCCTTCTGATATTATATTTCCAGCACTATCTTCTAGAGGACCGACCTTATCCTGAACTTTCTGTTTGCTTCGAACATACGCATAAAAACTCTTGCTGTCATGTTTTATATTACAAGCTAATTTATGTTCATAGCTTCTCTTTGAATTTCTAATTTCAGCTGTAGCTTGGTTTAGTGCTTCTTTATAAATGTTGTAGTCTTCGTCATTGCCAGTACGTCTATAAGCCTTCCACATCATTTGTTTATACTTAATTTTTCTAATGGCTTCTTTCGATAAGTATTTCTTTCTGGTCCGTTTCCCTTGTTTTTTGAAGGGAACAAATTTATCTACGATGCACTCTATTTCATTCTTTAAGATATTCCAGCATTCTGTTGCTGTCTTATTCTTCAGTGTATTATTCCAGTCTATCTTTGCTAAATATTTCCTCATTTCCTTATATCTTCCTTTGTGGAAATTTCTCCTCAACTGCTTTTTATTATTTCTTTCTGATTTTACTTTAATGGTAAAATGTATCTGGTTGTGATCACTACTTCCCAGAGGCTCACATAATTTAACATTGTCAACTAATTCATTCTGTGAGGACAAAACTAAGTCTAACACATTCTCTCCCCTGGTTGGTTCTAGCACATGTTGAGAAAGGAAACTATCTTGTACTAAAACTAAAAACTTGTGGTCCTCACTACCCATACTCTGTAGAGATTTCCATTTTATATGCCCATGGTTAAAATCCCCCATAATAACACAGTCCCGTTTGCTCACTTCCCTTATAGCGTTTTGTATTTTTTCATTCTCTTCTATGCTTATGTTTGGACTTCGATAAACTAATCCAACCGTTAATGTTGAGTTTCCTGTAACTATGTTACACCAAACAGCTTCTTTGCAATCTGCTTCTCTGTCTAATTTTATTTCATAAGCCTGGATAGATTCTTTAATATATAAAATAACTCCACCTCCCCTTCTTCCTATTCTATCTTTCCTAAACATTACATATCCTGTCAGTCCCAATTCGGCATCTGATATATCGGTGGTTGCCCATGATTCGGTTATACCTATTATGTGAGGGTCAATATCTTCTACCATAATGTTTAGTTCATTTCTTTTGTTTACTATACTCCTTGCATTTAAACAAACACATTTATACCCAGCTTCAGAACAGTTTTCCAGACTGTTCTTTGCTGAATTATTTTTGCTGCCTTTATCTATGCCTCCAGTTTCAGGCTTCTCTGCGAGTCCCCCCTGCGAATTTAGTTTAAATAGATGCAACCTGTCCCACTGTCAACAGATCGCAGCAGATTCTCTGAGAATACTGCTGCCCCCTTTCCACTTAGATGGAGGCCATCTCTCATGTACATATCTTCTCTCCCAACAAAGTACCCCCATAAATCTATGAATCCCACGCCCTCTTCCTCACACATCTGCTCAACTAGTGCGTTGATCGCCATCCTCTTACAGTTTCTGTATCTTGCCCCCCTTCCTCCCATTACTGGCAAAATTCCTGAGAGAATAACCTGTTCCACTCTTGTCTTCTTTAGCTTCCTCACTAGATGTCTGTACTTCTGAACTATACCAGTTGTTCCCTCCTTGTCTGCATTGTTTGTCCCAACATGTACTAGTATAGACCCTCCCTTGCCATGCCCCAATACCTTCTCTACCCTTTCGGTCACATGCTCTATCCTAGCCCCCGGTAGACATACAACAACGTCCTTCCCCTCGCATATAGTCTTGTCTGTTTTTCTCAGAATTGAATCGCCCATAAACACTCTCTCTTTTCTCTTTGCCCCCTCAATCACTGCCTCGGAGTAGCTCCTCCGGTTTGCATATGTCTGGTTGTTGTCTTTTCCTCTTGTCATCTTCTCTCCTGTCACATTCTCTTCCATTCCCTTCTTTCCTGTCGCGTTTTCTCTTGTCCCCTTTCCTCCTGTCATCTTCTCTTCTAGCACATTTACTCTCACTTCCTTTCGTCCCTTCTTCTTTCCTCCCATCACATTTTCTTCTCTCCTCTCCCGTCCCTTTTCCCCGGCTACCTCCTTCACTACGGTCACTTTCTCCCCTGTCACCTTCACGCCTGTCATGTTTTCTGTTTTTTGCTGAACACTCTGTCTTCTTCCATCAGTCTTCTGTCTCACAGTCTTACCAACTGCCTCTGTGGTATCTACCTCTTCACCACCTGTATCGCTGTCGTGTCTCTCCTCGTTCTCTACAGTCTGACTACCTGCTGATCTATCCCCACTGGCCCGTTTTCTCTTCCTCTGCCGAACACTTTTCCTCCGTCCCTCTGTTTTCTCAATGTCTTGTTCCTTCACACCGGTCACCTTCCTTCCTCTCAGTCTCCTTTCTTCAGTCTCCGTGTCACAACTCTGCTCCTTCTGTGTTGTAGAATTCTCAACTCTCTCCGCGTCATCCCTCTCTGCTCCATCTATTTCTATGTTGAGTCTCGCCTCCATCTCCTTCACTATATCCGTCAACTTACACACCTCCTTCATCAGACATTCCACCCTCAAACACCCCATACACCGAAAGGTGAATCCGTCATCTTTGGTCTCTGCCCATGATTTTGGACAGCCAGACAACGCAAAATCCACCCAGCTCTGGCAGTCGTTGCAAACTAGGTGTCGTTTTGCCCTGAGTTGCCGCTTGCAAGGTGCCATATCAGAATTTATTTATGTTCAAAGTAGTTTTATGTAGTCTTTGAAAAGACTTTTCTGTGTACAATTTACACCAGATTGTTTAGGTTATAGTTAGTTATATTTGTTAACACACAGTGACACACCGTGCCTTACCTAGTTACGATGTCGATGACAATGTATTCAAGTTAGGCTTAGATACAAGGTAGTCTTTACAAAGACTGTTTCCTGTGTACTATTATACACTTTAAAAGATTGTTATTTCAGGTTTTAATTACTCATCTAACTACACCGATTATCTCAAATAACGCTATTCTATTGTCGTTCACGGTACGCTAACTTCGCCAGTGACCTACTTTGTAAACAACGTTCCGATTACATTAACGTCCCCAATTATCGCTCGCAAATCGCCTACTTTTAATCTACCCTAGATTACTCCCTCTAGCTAACTTTTAACAAAAAATATTGCTTAATATATATCTATAATTACGTTATGTATCCTATACGCTCAATAATATCACTTATCTTGATCAAATATCCTTATATTTTCGCAAGTTTGCTGCACCAAATTCAAATCAATTCACCACCGGAAGTCCCCCAAATGCTCAATTCACCACCGGAAGTCCCCCAAATGCTATAAACAATCATGTACAGTAATTATTTCGCAAGTAATAGATTACCCATACTGTTTAGCGTTATATGTACAAATATTAGCTTCTTTTTCAAAAAGTCACCCCACTAGCACCTAACTATAATCCAGATGTGTGAGTGTGGGTGTATGTGTGAGTGTGTGTGTGTGCGTGTGCGTGTGCGTGTGCGTGTGTGTGTGCGTGTGTGTGTAGTGATGGGGCATGAGTAGTGTTTTAGTGATATCGGGACCCCAATTGCGTCGAAAGATCAAAAGATTTTTCCATTTTGATTGACAGAATTACCCCTTAATTACCACTAATTAACCCTTAAAAAGGTTAATTACCATTAAATTATCTCTCAGTCACCCTTAATTACCCTTAATTAAAAATAATTATCCCTTAAATACTCTTAATTACCCGTTAATTACCCATTAATTACCCGTAATTAATTAATTAATAAAAAAAATCAAACTTTTTTTAAATAACTACTTAACTAAATCTACGACTCTCTACAGCACGTTGAAGATAAGAGCGAGGTGGTGGATGCTTTTTATAGTGACTAAATATAGCGTACTTACCTTCATCATCGGTTAAACGTCCTTAGACAAATGATGGAGAAACGCCTATACGAGTTGGTAAGCTAGTGTTATAGAGACGAAGATATGATAGGTATGGCTATACGGTTTGCTGGATCAGGTTCTTTCCTGTCGAACTTTTACCCGTGCCGAGTCGAAGCGTACTGTCGGGTGTTTAAGTTTTTGAATACGCCTATCAGCAAAGAAGGGCGATGTTTAATGAAGGCGACGAATTCGCGGAAAGTATCAAAGAGGCGAGGTCAGCGTACATGGCGAAACGGAGAAGTAGAACCATAAGGAAGAAGAGAAGAACCTCCGAGTGGGACGCTATCGGAACCTATCGATGACAAAGTTCACGACCTCAAAAAAGTAGAGAGAGGGCTTGATGGTTATTGGAGGCTTCGAACTGGTGGAGTGTGTGCTGTCGAAAGAAGGTTTTAGGAGGACTGGCTGCGGTAACAAAAAGGTCAAAAAACGCTCGGAATGCTATTGATGGTGATGCGTAATAAATGCAGAAGATAAAACGGGGTTATGTACCTCGCGCGCGGCAGTCGCCGATATGGACGCGTCGTTGAAGCATCGTTTTATGTGTATTGTAGCCGTTCCTACTTTCGTCACCCGACTTTTACCTTTCGCATTGATTAAGATCGAACCGCCACCCGAGAAGATCTTGTGGTGCTACGGTCAGTGGCAAACCACGTACGCCCCTATACCTAACGTAGAATTCGTAGATGGTTTGCCGGACCCGCGACTTTCGATGCGAGAACGAGGACTCTCGTTGTCCTTAACATGACGGAAACGGACAGTCGGATCACGACGTTGTTCACTAAAAAAGTAATCACTGCAACACGTCCGTCGTGTATCCTAAGCAGAACGTATTTCCGAAAGGGAAGGCAAACAGCATTATCAGCATGAACGCGCAGTACATGGTGTTGTTCAACAGTCCAAGACACACGCAGGTCGAGTTGGTCACATGGCGAGACAGATGTATCAGGGTCGAGTTAAATACACACAGGAGGCTTTCAAAGATGCCACATCATCAGCCGACGGTTACCTCCTGGTCCACCTGCACACTAGCATCTTCCGTCTACGTGCCGAGAGACAAAAAGTCGAGACGCGTCGTTCTATTCGTCATTTGTCAATATGTCAGAGCGCGTGAATAGGCATAGCTTGTGTCTACAGATGCTGAATAGAAACAAGAATATAAATTTGAGAAACACCATCCTCGCCAATGCCGACGCCGACATTATGTGCGGTCTATGCGAGTGCGCCTACAACATCCTGAAAGGAAACGTGAAGAAAAACCACTAAAACAGTACACGAAACACCTGCGCCAGCTATCAACAAAGAAAGTAAGCGTCGGAAAGAAGCGGACGAGCCTACAAACAGGAGGTTTCCTATCGGCCTTCCTGGCTCCGTTGACGAGTTCGATCCTTCTACCGTTGATCAGAGAGGACGTAGGGTGATGGAGCATGCAAAGAAAAAAGAAGATGGTTCCGGTAGACTCCCGTTTGGAGGAGAATATACAACCGTTGCTCGCACCACCGACTACTACCACGACCTGTGTGATGAGCAGTCTAGATACCGACATGAAGACTGTCCTCGAGCGTATGGACCTGACCGAACGGGAAAAGGTGATCTTGTACAATTAGATGTTGGGCCGATAGAACACCTTGGAGGAGAAACGGGTGCAGCAACCGGTTCGTGTATATATGCTGAAAGCGGTCTTGAGCGGAACAGAGGGTGAAATCATGGAAAGTGCGCTGAAGTGCATGAAAACAAAACCCATCTCCTTTTGGAGAAACTAGTGACGGACCCGTTGACCCGGTGGAACGAACAGGGAGAGTTCGTGTACGATGGTGTACCTATCGCGCGAAGTAACATGGTGGAACTCGTAAACGACGCCATGAGAAAGAGGAAAACGACTCCACCGGTTGAGTGGGAAGCGTTCGCGCGTCCAATGAGACGTCTGAACATCCCTATGGAACTTGTTGGCAGTATCGATCGTCGGGCGTACATGCAGCAGCAATGTGCAAAACCGAGACTGACTCTCTCTTTCGTTAGTGGGTTTATAGGGCGCGATGAAGCGGTGTCGAGATGTAGTCGTCGTACCAGCAGCAACAAGGCCGGATACCCGCACTAGCACCCCCGACCCCTTTTGCCCACCTTGCTACGTTGTAGAACCGCCTCCATGCGATAACGTTTATCCTTCGAGACGAATACTTTTTGCAGTTCCTGTTCGTAGAAGGTGCCGTCTAGGGTCGTTCCGGCGTCGCCTATCAACCGGTAAACGGGCGGGTCGGACGGATGCGCTTCTCCGACAGTGAAGAACTCTTCGCTCCAGCTTGCCATGTACCCTTTCTTGAGCCGTCTCTTCGACTTGCTGATGCGCACGCGATCACTCACTCGCAATTTCAGTTTGCCTCGACCACCGCCACCGCCGTACAACCGCTGCCACACGGTCTACTGGTTCGAGGCGTTGTCATTCGAGGGAGCCATACCGATGCGTCGATGGTAGGTGTTGTTGTACAACCGCACACCTCGATGTATCTCAATATATGGTGTTTCATGAAGTAACGCCACATGTGAGTCTTCAGAGTGCGATTAAAACGGTCCACGATGCTCGCTTTGGTCTCCTCGTTATACGTCACAAAGTGATGGGTAACCTGCTACTTCAAGAGCTTCTGAAAGGGGAGGTTGAGAAACTCTATACCCATGTCGCTCTGTAGTGCGGTCGGCGGCGTCTTCAGGAAACCCTTGAACGCCGTGACGAGAGCTGGACCGGCTTTACTCTTCAACGGAACACACCACGCCCACTTCCAAAATACGTCGATGGCCGTCAAAAAAGGAATGTCGTCCCGTCGTTGTTTTTCAAGTCGGCCTGCCACTGCTGGTGTCGACCGCCTACGACAACTCAACGTCGCTTGAAATGGCGTTTGGCCGGTTTCTGAAGGGTGTAGTTGTCTTGCTCCGACAACCACTGCTTGAAGGCTCGTTTCGTCGAGGCCGTTATAACTACCAACGTCGTTTGGGTTGAAGCAGGTTCGGCTTAGTACGTTGCGTTGTCCCATTGCGTGTCGTTGCGTACGACGAACCCCCGTTTCACCATGAAGAGGAGGATGACCTCCTAACAAATGGCATAATAACGTACAAACAGTTGGATCGATGCCAAAGCGCTCGTAGCGTATATAGGGTAGCCACAGCGACCAGTGACCGTCAGTATAGACGAGGTGGACGAGGAAGCGCGCAGTAACGTAATGAACACCGGGTCGCGTCGCTGACGTCTCTGCGGTAACGAGTGTCCCAAAGCCGAAATTGTCTTTCTGTGCCAGGTCGTCGTCCTGTACACGGTCATCGTGGTCAATATCTACAATCTGAGAGGAGGTCGACGGTGTAGGTCAAACGGATCTTTACCGCGGGGATAGCATCCCGCACGGTTATTACAACGTTCCGCCCAATATGATTGTCAGGATCAATACAATGCTGACAAAGCTGGGAACCGTCGAGGTCAAGGCTAAGCTACAGCCATATTTCTAATCGAATGACGTTACAAATGACACCGGGCGTCGAGTTTAACATACCTTTGAGAGCGCCCTGGGTACCACACGGGGTTACCACTCATCCATCATCATCAGTCCCAAATCGAAGGATGAGTATATACACCAGACTCCGGTGCTGCCAAAACGTATCGAATTCGCCGTACACGATGACATTCACCCTCCGCGGTAGTGCCAAACCAAACAAGGTGTAGCCGGCACCGAAATCGGCGAGTGTCAGATCGCTTCCTTCATCCTCGTACGCCTTGCCGGTCGAAGCGAGCAGGTTCAGTTAGCTACTGACGTAACCTCCCTCGGCGAACTTTGGGTCTAGCGGTTTGCTCGGTGCCTGAACTCCGTCAACGTAGAGGGGGGGGGTTATGTCGTTGTGCTTCGCAATAAACGGATTTTTGTACAGGTCCCGTTGTAGGCGCCGCTGTCGGTCAGCCATCACCCGTTTTGATAGTACGCTGAGGTGGCCGTTCTCGTGAGTGTGACATGGTCCCCTGCGGAATCGAGAACAGCTTATAGACGACTCGACGTAGCGGGTACTTGGCCGTCCCCTTCGTCAAGGCCTTGGTGTGACCGAGCTGTACGTCCGGGTTCACGTTGAGCTTTCTCACCCGCAAGAACGTCTCTGTCTGCAAGACTTTGGAGCATGGGTTGGCTCCTCTCGCCATCAGCGTGAACGCGTCCTTGCTTCGTGTAGACGGACCTTTTCGTTGACGCCGTTCAGCAGGTACCGGTCTTGCTTGAACACGTCCGCGTGCAGGCGCCCCAGCAGCTCGACTTCGCGGCTTTTTATGATGTATTCGCGCTGATGCTGATACCCTTAATTATTTTCCCCCACCGTCTCCACAGACCGTACGTACACCACAGATCACCCTCGAGTTGGGTCTTCTTGGCATTCGCGCCATAGTTCAACAATGTATCGATATAGGTCCGGTACGGGTACATGTTAGTTGAAGGGTCAAGAGCGTGCTGTTCAATGACACGTCGACTTGACTGAACAGCGAGTGTCCGGTTCGTCGAGGTCCGTGTCGTCCGGTTTCATCACTTTGACTCGAACGTCCAGTACAACGTACGACAGGTCCAGGTAATCGTCTCACGATCCCGGTATGAGAAACTCGATAGGACCCCCCGCGTCGAGAGACGTCAGCGGTTGGTGGTCGGTCCACTGACCGCTCTCGATGCTCGTCTGGGACGTCGGTTCGCTGAACAGGTCCAGTTCGCTCTTTAACCCTTCGCACGACTGCCGATGCACGAACGCCATTCTAACCGGTGAATATGACGCTCGGCGCTTGTTCCTGACGACGGCGTTTCGACGTACTGACCATCGACGTTCCGACTAGTCTTTTTATAACCCGTCTTCGTCGTCGTCGTCGTCGTCGTCACGCGCGCGCACACACACATAATGAATATTTTTTTCGAAAACAAAAACTGATATTTGTAGAAAATGTTATGTTTAGTAATAACATTTACCAGTCAATTACACTTTAGTCTTTCTGATATTTTAGATAAAATAAGTACTTTTGAAAATAGCCAATAGTTGGAATGCTGATGTGTTTCCATAGTTTTGTAGAGAGGCAGAACTGTTGTTATTTTGAGGATACGAATATGAACGGGTAACGCATCAACAGAAAACGTTAACAAATTAAGAGTAACCTATTACTTGCGAAACGGTAGATGATTTTTTTTAATAAAGAAATGAGCAACTGATTAGATATTGCGTGTCACGTCACTGCCGGTCAGATTTGTAAATGTTAAGTTGCATTGTGAGTTGAAGTACGATAATTATTGTTAACTATTTTTTAATGAAAGTGAATGTACAACATAAACTCTATTTACTTATTTGATAATACTTGCTAACGTATATGTCATTTTGGAATTTGATATATTATTCAATAAATTATGTGTTTTTGCCAAAATAACCGGTCATATGTCCAGTGGAATATGGCACGCGGATAACAAATTGAATTGCTCATCTTTGGCGACTTTTCATGTCAAAATATAATTTTACTTGAAAAGGTGACATGGAGTTGAGGAAAGTGATATATATATATATATATATATATATATATATATATATATACATATATATATATATATATATATATATATATACATATATATATATATATATATATATATATATATATATATTCACTGGAAATGTTTATTCGATCTCAGAATTCAACGTCAAGTACTGTACACTTGTCAAAACACTAATAAATGCATTCAAGTACACTTTACTATTATTTAGATTTTCAAACACTTTCACATAATAGTACAATCTCAAATACTAATTTTATATTATGTATTTCTGCTAAACATAATAACTAATAAAGTAGTTTACCACGGAAATGTATTTGAGTATACTTAACTTTAATAGTCGAAACAACGGTGCCAAAACGACCAATATTCGCCCGTGCTTGTCGCGTTGGCAACGATACACTTCGGCGACGATGCAATTTCAGCGAATTTGTTTTCAAAATGCCGCCAGTGCGAAAAAGGAAAAGACGGTATATACACGGACCATAATTGGGGTGATTAAGGATGTATACACTGGGCATCTTGTGTAGTATTGCAACAATCAACGTACGACGCAGACTGTTCCGCGAAGGTTGCGAAGGAGACCGAAGGAATATGAAAGGTTATCTCGTAAGTACAAAGACTGTTCATATTTATTTTGTATTCGTGTAACATAGAACAGCGGTTCCTAACCTTTTTGGCAGCGACCCACATTCCTGTCATGGGACATTCTATGCGACTCATGCATTCAAATGTAATTTGTCGCAAGGTAAATTTTAAGAATTGCTGCAAATGATAAAATAAATAATGAAAATATAAATATGCATAACAGATAAACGAGAACATCTGCTAAACTTGCTGGCTGATACACAATCACCAAAGTGCTATATGTGACAGCTGATGCACGTGCTGGCTGATACACAATCACCAAAGTGCTATATGTGACAGCTGATGCAAATACTATTGATAAACCGCCTAGATCTGCATATCAGTGTGCAGAAAATAACATAAGCATGGTTTTGAATTGATTTAACAAGTTCTTCAAAACGCGATCTTGTTTTTGTTTAAGACACGGTGTGTCGCTTATCATGCTTTGTCATTAAACGGTTTTGGAACGTGTCTGAGAGCAGGCGCCGAAAACCCTGCCTCACACAAGTAGGTTGTAGCAAAGGGCAGAAGCACTTTGAGTACTTCACCTCCCACGATGTTTTTTTTTTAAACACTTTGATCCAGCATGCCCTTGACCTTCTGCTTCTTGATCTCGTAGTTTAGTGTCTCGTCGTTTTGGATATCTCATTGTTTATCCCCAAAAGCGCTGAGCTCTTTCGATATATCGCCTGACTGAGTTTAATTTTCTGTGGCACAGACTCATTTGGTTTAAAAAAACGGGTTCTTTTTTACATATTAATTTGTTCTTCTATTTTTATTACTCTTTTTTTCTCTTAACTTATTAGTTTGGTTTACCCTTTTATATATTTTACTTATTATGTTTAATGGTATACCTTTCGTTCCTATTTGCATATATTACTTAATTGTACATGTACTATGGGTTTTTGTACCTGAAATAAAAGCATTCAATCATTCATTCAATCATTGTACTCTTGATCCTATAACTCGAACTAACATTATTGAAAAGCGCCCCATACAAAATGCGTGTGTAACAAATAATTTCAAACTCATGCAATATTTTACATAAATTATTCGTCTCGTATCACACCTTTTCACAACCGGTGAATACCTCCAAAGCCATGATACATACGTTAGCAATGCAGGACCAGGACTGTTTCTGAAACAGTACAGCCAAAACACAACACCTATTGCATTTGCTGCTACTATAACGGGAGGACCAGGACCACCAATTTTAATTATAAGACAGATTCTCGTCTAGGACTGCAACTACTATAGATATAACAAGACTGTCTATGCTACTAAACACAATACTGTGAAATGTCACTCTTACTTTGGTCAAGTTCTGCACCAACCATTTCCGTTAACATTTATTTATATATTTCCAGATTCTGATCTTCCTGATTACAACTATGTTGGCGACGTTATGTTTATGCGGAAAAGACAAAAATCCTGCAGCTCAAACCGTGTTCAGAAAGTGCATATCAATTTGCTGGAAAAGATACTTAACGTGCAAGAAAAAATCTTGTGGTAGCCGATCGTTCATGCCAAGTAAATGCAAGAACGACCTGGACACGTGTAACAAAAAATGCGAGAAGAAACTTGGACCACCAAAAAACTGACCCAATGCAGTAACAGCAGCTACACAGATGCTGGCTGTGTTCATACTGTCAAAAACATAAATAAATCCGAATATCTCTCGACGTGGCAATTCGATGCTTGAAATACACCATGGGAAAATCGGTATTTACGAATCGAATACGAATCTTCCGGAAGGCATTGGAAGCAATATCATACGAATGGTGCGGCTTACGTAGTGATCCCACAGCAGGCAATAATCTGTGTGGAGTGGAGTGTTGATAGCTTCTATTCTCTTGCATATCATCAAGTACAGATTGTTTACGTTATGTTTAGTACTGATCATTATTGGTGATATTATATTAAACACGGTAATAGTTATGGATTTTATGTTTATCGTGTCATATAACACATGTTGTCGTTTCCACATGTCCCATTCCAAATATTACGTTTTGTTATTGTATTGTAGATATATACGTTTACTAGCCTCAATTTAAAAGAGTGTCAGTTTAGTAATGAATAACGAATGAAGCTTTATCTCTGGTGATAACCAACACACGCTTCACTCTATTCAAAGATTCAAGGCGGTAAAATTACAAGGTTTATTTTACATGTCAACACGATGTATGGAAACATAGCTTACGCAAAAATAATATACCTGTTTGAATAATATCGGTGATTTAATTTCTGAACAGCAATTTGCCATCCTCAGTATAGTCTTCAAGCAGTTTCCGTCGCTGTAACTTTGGCATCCGGTACGCTCATACACCTGTCGCGCAATGGTCGTGTATTACTTATTGGACTACGTCACAATTGCCAGTTGATAAGTGTTTATTGGCGGTATGATAAGAAATTATAACAAACAGTACATGTATATACAAATAATTGGTTAACGTTCGTACAACCGACACAGAGCGCGGATCGCTCGTACACAACAATACTAACTTATGTATTAAATGATATCGTCAATGATATTGTTCGATACGACTCACGCGTTCACGTGATGCGTCGACTCCTGGCGTTGCGGTACGAGTATCATGCCGAGTGATGTCACTCCCGTTCCCGTTCCCGGGGGTTACGCTGCGTTCTCGAACGTTACGTCGCGGTTGTCACGCGTCTGACGTGTCTTTCCCTTGCGTCGCGTTCCGGTTGTCACGCGTCTGACGTGTCGTTCCCGGGCTGCTCGATTTTAAAGGACAAGGTCAGGTCAAGGTCAAAGATTAGTAACGTTACAATTCTACTAATGTCCAATATATCGACATATAAATAATATTTCTGAATGTTTTGAAATACTGCTTTATATTTTGAAAACACTCCTTTCCACAGGATGATTTAATAATTTGCATAAATTCAAAATGGCCGCCAAATGAGCAAATACATATAGATCATCTTCTTTTTATTAGGACAACAAAATATTTTGCACCTATATACCTTATGACCATACGTAACTTTTGAGGGGGCTGCCGGGTTTTGAAGGCCAAGATCAAGGTCAAGTCAAGGTCAAAAATAACAAATATGTGTTTATCAGGAATTTGTCTTTTCAAGCTTATATTCAACCCAGAAATATGCTTATGGTGCATAAACCAACATTTGTAGGGTCTAGGAATCCACTTATGTTATGAGAATACCTTCAAGTGTCGGCCATATTGGATTAAGAGATGGCCGCCATACGAACATTGATTTCAGAATGATCCCTATACTCGGCAACTAAATGTAGCATCTGCTATAGTAATACATGGACTTCTACTCCATGTAGTGCTGCCATCGGTCCATTACCAGCTACACTAAGTGTTGTCACCTAGTGGATGTTAAAGGAACAATACAAAATGGAGGACAGTTTGGTACACGATGCTAACGTCTAAAGATATAAGATTCACTACATACAAGCAAGGTGTCTACATTTGTCTAGAAGATAACACTAACTATAGTATAAATATTATGTCATTCTTATATCACAGCTTTAGTGTTTGAGTGTTATAAAAGTTGTTTTAGTGTAATATTTACGATTATTGAATATAAAAAAACACGACATATTAATGACCCTGGACACCCATGATTGCACGAACGCAATGATAGTGCAAGCACTGCACTCAATAAAACGTTTGGGGAAAGAACAGTATTCCAAATACATCAAGGATATGCTTGTTGAAAGCAAGACCTCAATCCACAAGGCCATCAAGAAAAACCAACTGCCCCTATTCAAGCGTCCTCACTCCACTACGACGAACTCGCAGACGAAACAACAATTCCAACAAATTAAGAGTGACCACAATCTCTTCAGCCAGCTGTTCATCACTGCACAAGTCCATAACACCAAACTGAAGGAGTTTTTCGCACATGAAAACCACCCGTGGCCGCCAGCATTGTCCCTGCATGGGAAACTACTAACAAACACCAAATATGAGCTGTTGCAATGCATTGAACCATATGCCCAGCAAGAGGCACCCTCTCATGTTGATGCCAAAGTGGTTGATGGTGCTGCGATAGTGCCACTAGAAAACACATCGACGTTCGGTGAATACAGCGACACCATCTTCATTCCCTGGACTGAAAGAAAACTTCAAGGCTGCTCAAGGATTGACATCGTCTGGGACACATACCGACCTGACAGTTTGAAAGCCACAACTCGAGAAAAACGAGGGAAAGGCGTCCGCAGAAAGGTGTTCCGCGATGCCAAATTACCCGTGTACACTGCGAGCTTCTTACAGGATGCCACAAACAAGGACGAGCCCTTCAAACTACTGACGGAAGATGTAGTGAAACATGAGTTGACTACCCACAAACTAACCATGTGTATATTACCAGTGGATCAAGGGTAAAGTCGCGCTGACATATCAATGTCGGCGAATGACCACGAAGAGGCAGACATTAGAATATGTCTACATGTAGACTATGCGCTAAATGAGGGGGCAACTACTGTTCTTGTCAAAACCGTAGACACCGATGTAGTTGATATTTTGGTAGGAGTCTTTCGCGATCTTGTCCAGCACAATTCAGGAATGCAGTTGTGGGTTGGCTTTGGTACAGGAAAGTACTTCCGCTATTACCACATCAATTCAATCTGCCAAGAACTTGGGGAGGGAAAAGCTTCTGCTTTGCCGGGTTTTTTTCACGCCTTCTCAGGTTCTGATGCAACATCTCAGTTCAGCGGTAAAGGCATGAAGTCAGCTTGGAAAGCATGGAAAACATATCCGACAGCCACAGCTGGGTTCACCATCGCATCTCAGACTGGATTTGTTCCTTGTTCAAGCTGATTGAGTGTTTTACATGTATCATGTACGACAGCACTACATCGTATGTCAAGGTGAACAACCTTCGACACGAGTTGTTCCTGATGCCTGTACCAAGCCAGTATATGAAGCCTATCATAGGTGCACCCAACCCTGAAGGCTTTGGGTGGACACGAGCAGACACCGGATGGCGTCCAGTCTGGACAACACTACCAGCTGCTGCTGTCGGCTGTAGAGAACTGATCAAGTGTGGTTGCAAGGCTGAACCCACTTGTGCGAAGAAATGTAAGAACGCCGGGCTCACGTGCACAGCACTCTGTCTCTGCCGTGGACTTTGTGAGAATTAAGAAAAAGCTCATTCAACGGCATGTGAGGAATTTATTAGTATTGTCAGGAGGTATTATTTAATTAGTTAGTTAATTAAGAAAGTAAATGTCACTGCATCTATTAATGTAGATGTGCACCACGTATCAGTGTTCGATGTTATATTACACGCGTGCAGCTGCATGTTTCATTTGAAATTATTCTCGTGTTAATCTGACGGTATATATAATACACATGCTTGTTCTTTGGACAACACTTGTCGAATTTCAAGTTATAATGATCCATTGTACTGCTTAAATAAATAGTAGTAATTGTACCAGCAGTAGCTGTGTATGTTCTCGATAAGCAAGTTTAAAACGTATACTTAGTTTACCTTTATGTGAAAGTTATATGTGAAACTGGCAGCAAACGTAATTAGTTTAGCCCACCATAGCCGCCATTTTGGATTTATGCAAATTTGATCAAGTTTACGACGGGAAGGAGATTTTTGCAAACATACTGTAACCTTCCGAAACACAAATAAATATTGTTTGAGTGCTACTATAATTGTAGAAATGGAATTATGACATCATTTGACTTTTGACCTTCATCTAACCTTGACATTGGCCTTCAAAACCGGGCAGCCCCCTCTCCATAGTTATATATGGTCATAAAGTATACGTATACAAAATATCTTGTTTGTGGCCTCTCTGGAAATTGCCCTGATAAAAAGAAGACGATATATGTTTTCTTCATTTGGCGGCCATTTTGAATTTATGCAAATTAGTAAATCATCCTGTGGAAAGAAGTGATTCAATACATAAAGCAGCCTTTATAAACTTTTAAAAACAAGTCTCGAGATATTGGACAATTGGGAGAAATGGGATTATAACATTATTAATATTTGACCTGACCTTTACCGTGACCTTTAAAATCGGGCAGCCCCCTCTCAAAAAATGTGTACGGTCCTAAGGTATAACTGTGCCAAATTTGGTGCTTTATTCTAGCGTGTCACGATCATTTCTCTAAGCGACTCCACTAATTTCCACCCCGCAGACACAGCTAAAAGTAAGTACATTAGAAATGGCAGATGAAAAACACATTTATAAAATCTGAGAACTGATGTAAAACGATCGTGATTTTCTTAAACAGTATAATCGAGCGTGTGCTTTTTTGACAATGGTGTTGATGTTCTTTTTCCAGCTTAAAACGTTATCAAAGACGATCCTTAGACGTGTGTATGTCTCCACTCGCTCGACCTCAACTCCTTTGATGACAACAAAATCACTTTCATGTCGTGTAAGAGCTACAGGACGCAAATCATTCATCATTTTCACTGGCTGCTTTTTGGCACAGGGACAACACGAAACATTTTCCAGATCATGAGAACCGTAGAACGAAAGATTCAAAATCTGGCGTAAAATTTCATACAGCTGTTCCGCACATATTCCGCACGCACACACGCACACACATACTAATCAATCCATGCGAATGTCAATATGACAAGACTGTGTTTGCACAAGATCAGTTGCCAAAGGATCGTGAAGTACCCACTCGACAGAGAACTAGCAAACAAACGTGTGTCGCTTGTCGCTTATATATTACCTAGGTGCAAAATCAATCACCTTGGGATAGTTATATAAGTGATGCTGTATGCACAATTCGTCCGTGAATATACCGTTTTTTGTTTGTTCGTTTTGAAATTTGCGAACGAAAAAGGAAAAAGCAAACAATGTTCGTTTTACGTTTTCATATTTGAAGTACGAAAAAAAATACAATCTACTATTCGCGGTATTTCTAATGCATGTTAGAAAAACAATATAACGATAAACAAACCGTTTTTCGTCTTCACTGCATCAGAACGGAAAACGAAATACAACTGCAACGCCACTTGTTTTTTGTTTTTCGTGTTTGCACATAGGAAGCTCCGGCTGCCTTACCGCGTCGGCTAGGCGGCAAAAGTTGGTGGTTTCGGCGGGACAATTCGATTGCACTGGTGGCGTTTTAAAAACAAATTCGCTGAAATTGCATCGTCGCCGAAGGGATATCGTAGCCGACGCGACAAGCGCAGGCGAATATTGGTAATTTCGGTGCCGTTGTTTTATTAATGGCTTCGACAACTAAATTAATTATACTCAAATTTCCGTGGTAAACTACTATATTAATAGTTATTAGTTAATTATTAATTATTATTTTAGCAGAAATACATAACATAAAACTCGTATTTCAGATTGTACTATTATGTGAAAGTGCTTGGAAATCTAAATAATAGTAACGCATATTTGAATGCTACGATTAGTATTTTGGAAAACATACTCGAATTAAAAGTTTCATTCTGAGATCTCCCATATTTTAAAATAAATAAAACTGTTCTGTGAATCACCATGCCCCGTACAACATCATAAACTATGTATCACTTTCCTCAACTCCATATAGCTTTGTTCACCTAATATGTTAAAGATAAAACGGCATCAAATATGAACAAGTATATCCGCGTGCCATATACCGCTGAAAATACGTGGCCATCGGTAATTTTCGCAAAAATGCAATTGATCAAATAACATATCAAATGCCAACTGATTCGTGTAACAGCATATAGCTATTTCTACAATGCAACTAAATGTAATATGTAATCAGTACCTCATTTCTAGTTGGATAGTAATATTATAAACAATCATGTACAATAATTATTTCGCAAGTAATAGGTCACCCCTAATGTTTAGCGTTTTATGTACAAATATCAGCTTCGTTTTAAAAAAGTCACCCCACTAGAATCTAACTATAATCCAGATGTGTGTGTGTGTGTGTGTGTGTGTGTGTGTGTGTGTGTGTGTGTGTGTGTGTGTGTGTGTGTGTGTGTGTGTGTGTGTGTGTGTGTGTGTGTGTGTGTGTCTTGTCTAACTTCCACACCATCAAAACTTAGATGTAGTGGTTTTGGCATATTTTCGTTTTATTTCTGTAACGTTCCTCATTATTGTAGCCCCACCAGCTCGGTGACCATGTACTATTCCATCCGAGTAGTCAAATAAGATATAAAATCATTTTTTGTTGTAACATTTTATAATACACCGTAAACACAAATAAAAATCACATACACACGCATACATACAAACACACACACATACACGCACGCATGCGCGCGCGCACACACAGAGTGAATTTTGTTTTCGAAAACAAAAACTTATATTTGTTGAGAATATAATGTTTATTAATAAAAATTAACAGTCACTTATACTTTAGTCTTTCTGATATTTTAGAGAAAATAAGTACTTTTGAAAATAGCCAATAGTTAGAACGCTGATGTGTTTCATTAGTTTTGTAGAGAGGCAGTACCTCTGCTATTTTTAAGAATATGAATAAGAACGGGTAGCACATTAAGAGAATACGTTAACAAATTAGGAGTAACATATCACAGTGTACCTGCGAAACGGAAGATGCTTTTTTTAAATAATACTACCGAACTAGAAATGAGCAGAGCAACTGATTATATATTGCATGTCACTTCACTGCCAGTCAGATTGGTAAATTTAAAGTTGCATTGTGAGTTTAAGTAAAATAATTATTGTTAGCTATTTTTTTAATGAAAGTGAATTTACAACATCAACTCTATTTACTTATTTCATCATACTTGCTAACGTGTGTGTCATTTTTTAATCTGATATATTATTCGATAAATGATGTGTTTTTTGCCGAAATAACCGGTCGTATATTTAGCGGAATATGGCAGGCGGATAAAAAATTGAATTGTTCATCTTCGGCGCCGTTTTATTTAAAAACATAATTTTATGTATAAAAGTTTATATGGAGTTCAGGAAAGTGATATATGTATATATATATATATATATATATATGGAAATGTTTATTCGATCTCAGAATGCAACGTTAAGTACGAGTACATTTGTCAAAACACTACTAATAAATGCATTCAGGTACTCTTTACTATTATTAGATTTTCAAACACTTTCACATAATGGTACAATCTCAAATGCTTTATATTGTGTATTTCTGCTAAACATAATAATTAATAAAGTATTTAACCAAGGAAAATTGAGTATACTTATTTTAATAATTAAAACCTTTAATAAAACAACGGCACCGAAACGATCAATATTCGTCCGTACTTGTCGCGTCGACAACGATATAATTTCGGTGACGATGCAATATTAGTGATTTTGTTTTCAAAATGCAGTCAATGCGATCGAATTGTCCCGCCAAAGCCACCAACGTTTGTCGCCTAGCCGAAGCGATAAGGTACCCAAAGCTTTCTAAGTGCAAAAACGAAAAATTAGTGGCGCTGTAATCGTATTTCGTTTTCCGTTCTGATGCAGTGAAAACGAAAAACGGTTCGTTTTATCGTTATTTTGTTTTTCTAACATCCATTAGAAATACCACGAATAGTACATTGTATTCGTTTTTCGTACTTCCAATATGAAACCGAAAAACGAACATTGTTTGCTTTTCCTTTTTCGTTTGCAAATTTCTAAAAGAAAAAGGAAAAGATGGTATATACATGGATCATAATTGGAGTGATTATTGAAGTATACAAATGTCTGGGCATCTTTTTAGTCACGCGCCCTGTCTAGTATTTTAACATCCAACGTACGACGCAGACTGTTCCGCGAAGGTTGTGAAGGAGACCGAAGGAATATGAAAGGTTATCTCGTAAGTACAAAGACTGTTCGTATGTATTTTGCTTTCGTCCAGCGGTTCTTAACCTACTATAGATATAACAAAACAGTCTATGTTACTAAACACAATACTGTGAAATATCACTCTTACGTCGTCAAATTCTGCACCAACCAGTTCCGTTGACATTTATTTATATATTTCCAGATTCTGATCTTCCTGACTACAACTATGTTGGCGAATTTATGTTTTTGCGGAAAAGAAAAAAATCCTGCAGTTCCCACCCCGTTCAGAAAGTGCATATCGTACTGCTGGCAAGGATACTTAACGTGCAAGAAAACGTGTCGTCGCCGAGCGTTCATGCGAAGTAAATGCAAGAATGAACTGGAGAAGTGTAACCAAAAATGCGAGAAAAAATTTTGACCACCAAAAACTAACTGACCCAATGCAGTAACCGCAGCTACACAGGTGCTGGCTGTGTTCAAAAACATACATAACTTCAAATATATGTCAACGAGGCAATTCGATGCGTGAAATACACCATGGGAAAATCGGTATTTACAAACTCAAATATTGTGACGTATTTGCAATGCTGACGAGTTTAACTTGAACGAATCTTCCGCAAGGCATAGGAAATCAAATCATGCGAGTGGTGCGGCTTACTTGGTGATCCCACAAAAGACAATCTGTGTCAAGTGTGGAGTGTTGACAGCTTCTTAAGTGAAGAGTCTGTCCAAGGATTCTTGAATCTGATTCGATGTAGGGGTGAACGTCGGAATGTGCATACATATATATATATATATATATATATATTCCATGTGTCCCATTCCAAATATCATGTTTTGTTATTGTATTGTATATCTACACGTTTAATAGCCTCAACAAAAGAGTGTCAGTTTAGTAATGAATAACGAATGAAGCTTTATCTCTGGTGATAACCAATACACGCTTCACTCTATTCAAAGATTCAAGGCGGTAAAATGATATGGTTTATTTTCGATGTCAACATGATGTACGGAAACATAACGTACGCAAAAATAATACACCTGTTTGAATAATTTCGGTGATTAAATTTCTGGACAGCAAATTGCTAACCTCAGTATAGTCTTCAAGCAGTTTCCGGCGCTGTTACTTTGACATCCGGTACGCACATACACCTGTCTAAGCAGTCTGCCTTTGACGTTTCCTCTTTTGGCTCCTCCTGTCATGGTGTAAATTATAAGACAATCTTGTTTCATTTCCCTGTGGACTCCGTTCTCCTCAGTCTTTATTCTTGACGTTTATTTTTAGTTTACGTCGGTGGCGTTATTTAACAAACACCATCTCAGTGGATGTTTGAGTGATCCTGGTTACTTGAGTTGTCAGATAACAGTTAACACAATCACGACTGTTGGGCCTAGACTGTTGCTATCTGTACCTGCAGTACTAACTTACTTCTGTACTCGACTGCCGACATGCCCTGACTGTGGTGGTCAACTGACTTTTTGTTTGTGTATTTGTTACTCCAACTATTGAGACATTGTTTTCGATGAAAGGTTACATGATTGTACTACATGTGTTGCATTCAGGGTTACTAGTATGTATTCTAGCAAAGCTGAGAGAATGTAGTTTAACTGATATGACAAAAAAACAACAGTAATGGGTGAAAATAAGGAAATAGCGAATGAATTTGTTACCATTTTGCAAGTTGACCAATCTCCAGTTAACTACGGAATACCAACTCCCAAGAAACACATTTTCTGAACTCTTAAAAACAATACACATAACAGATGGACTAATAACTGTTATCCATATAAACTTACAAAGCTCTTTCAAAAACAATAATCTACTCAAAGCACGTATTAATTCTATAAATATACAATTTGATGTAATTCGATCACTGAGGCAGGGATGAATAACCAAGATAGATGTGCGATTATATTTAAAGAATATAATTTCTACTATCATGGATCATTAGATAACAATAAAGGCGGAGTTGCTGTTTATATTAAGAAAGACGTGTACGTCCACGAACGATTTGACTTAACGCTATGTCATAATCCTAGGTTGGACAATTTGTGGCTTGAAATAATTAAAGATGGCGTCAGTTTTGTGATTGGCAATATGTATAGTCATCCAAGCTATAACGCACACGTTATTTCTGATCTTATTGGATCAAACTTGTCTATTATTAAGCAGGAAGGTAAAATCTGTATTATATGTGGTGATGTTAATATTTATCTTTTACAACAGGACTCGTGTCAAACTAAGACATACATGGACACGTTAATGAGGGAAAATCTGTTACCATGTTTCACACTGCCAACAAGAATAACAGATCACTCTGTAACTCTCATTGATCATATGAATATATATCGACCTTTAAAGTTCATGAAAAGTGATATAATTTCAGGAAACCTGTTTGTAGATATATCAGACCATTTACCCAACTTCATCATTATAAAAGGTGTATCCAAAACTTATGGCATCAATGACAGACCTAAACTGAGAATATATAATGAAAATAACGTATCAAATTTCACTCGGGAACTGGATAATATAACCTGGGACACTATTATGACATGTAAGGACACGGATGAATGTTATGATATGATTGTAACCAAATACGACACAATTTAAAAAAAAACTGTTTCCCACTTACCAGAATGTCAATTAAACGCTTCAAGGACAAAAAATGGATGACTAAAGGTATTAGAAATAGTATTTTAACAAAGACTAGGTTGTATAAGAAATATATCAATAGACCAAATGAATACAATAAAACAGAATATCAACAGTATAAGAATATGCTTACAACTATCATACGGCAGACGGAGAAATCATAATATGATTTCTCCGCCTACCGTATGATAGTTGTTTTGCTTGTGAGAGTAAGCAACTGTAATATTATTACAGTTGCTTACTCTCACAAGCAAAAGAGTCAACCAAGGAATTATGGAAGGTCTATGCGGAACTTGTGAATAAAGACAAAAGGAACATGCACAACATTAAAAAGCTGGTCATCAGTCATATAGAATTTAATGACAACGAAAGTATTGCTAATGTAATGAACCCATATTTCGCTACTGTAGGTAAAGAATTGTCAAAGACATATACTCAGGGAAACGAATATAGACAATTTCTATCTCACCCGATACACAATGCTATGTTCCTGTCATCAGTTTGTCAACAAGAAGTGATCAATGAAATTAACAAGCTAGCGAATTCTAATGTATCAGGTATTGATAATTTTCCTTCAAAAATAATTGTCAAATTGTCATGCAATTTCATTTGTAAACCTCTGACTTACATTTGTAATTTGTTGTTCTCCGAAGCCAAGGTACCACGAGCATTAAATGTGTCAAAAGTAATACCTATATTTAAGAAAGGATCAAGGTGTGAACCATCCAACTATGGACCAATTAGTCTGATGAGTGTATTCAATAAAATCATAGAAAAGTTAATGTTGAAGAGGTTATTAGACTTTATGGATAAAAACGACGTTTTGTCCAAACATCAATTTGGATTTCGTAAAGATCATTCGACTACGTTAGCGATTATTGAAAGTATAGAAAATATTGTAAATTCTCTTAAAAATGGCGAATTAGTTGTTGGGGTATACCTTGACCTAAGTAAAGCTTTTGACACCGTTAATCGCGATATATTGTTGAATAAGCTGGATCATTATGGAATAAGAGGTCATGTATGTAAATGGTTTAGACATTATTTAAGAGATAGACAGTAATGTGTTAGCATTAATGGCACAGTTTCAGAATATGCTCATGTTCAAACTGGCGTCCCGCAGGACTCCATCTTAGGGCCAGTGTTATTTCTATTATACATTAATGATATATTGAGTGCTGTGAATCACGTATCTTTGCGTTTGTTTGCTGACGATACTAACTTGTTCATTAGTGGAATGGGTGCCAATGATACTGTGTATACGGCTATGGAGAAGTTAGAATCGCTTAGTGTCTGGTTCCGATACAATCTACTAACTCTGAACTTGAGTAAGACATGTTATACAATTTTCAGTAGACATTTGGAACGAGAAGTTATGCCATTGTTGTTGCAGGGCAAACGCATTGAACGGGTTAACTCAGCCAAATATCTGGGTATATATCTAGACTGTAAGCTGTCGTGGTCGGAACATATTAAGGATCTTTGTTCAAAGGTGTCTAAGTTATCAGGTTTATTTTATCACATGGCCTCGTTCATAAATGCCGATATGGTCAGGCAATTATATTATGCCTATGTATTTCCCCATATTAATTATGGGATTGAATTATATGGATCAGCTTGTAAAACTAACTTAACTAAAATACAAGTTCTACACATTTTATTACTTAAAACATTAGCAAAACGTAACCGCCGTGACAGTGCCACAGCATTGCATAGAGAACTTAATATACTTAAAGTTCAGGAACTATTTAAACTAAGTGTTCTAATATTTGTGTATAAACAGCGTACGAATCAACTTCCTAGTCTATTCCACCAATTTTACAAATGTAATAGTGATTTCATGACCAGAAGTTCCAGACAGGAGAACATTGTATATATACCTAGATGTAATTATAGAACTGGAGAGAACTCCTTGAAAGTAATAGAGGCTCGACTTTGGAATAAACTACTAAAAAGTTTAAATCTAATTACATATTGTAAGAAATTCGCTTGTGAATTTTCTTATATTGGTACAACATCTCTAGCTTTAATTTACGGAAGTCGTTAACCTGAAGCTATTGCAATTGAATGCACTGTATAACCTTTGTATACGTAATATTATGTATGTGGGAGTACACTATATGAGTTTGATTTAATTGGCTACTAGCTCGATAAGTTATACTTCTCTGGTAGCCACCTCATCTGTGTTATATTGCTCTTGAATTGTGTTGTATATTATCTGGATGAGGAAATAAATTTACTTACTTACTTACTCAGGTTTCGTATCCCAGTTTAATACTGCAGTTCTTTCTACTATAACTTAACTTTGTGTGTATGTGCGTGTGTGTGCGTGCGTGCATGCGTGTGTGTGTGTGTACGTATCTGTGTTTGTGTGTGTGTGTGTGTGTGTGTGTGTGTGTGTGTGTGTGTGTGTGTGTGTGTGTGTGTGTGTGTGTGTGTGTGTGTGTGTGTGTGTGTGTGTGCGTGGGTGTGTGTGTATGCGGGCCTAGAATCGTAGCCCAAGCATGGCCCGCACTTAGTAGTTAGAGTCCAGAATTTAGGCCCAAGCCTGCAAATGGTTGTTCCCTGTTGTCCCAAGCCTGGCCCGGCCCGCATGTTTCAGGCTGAGGCCCGAGGCCCGACGCAGGTCCGCGGGACAAAAACGGGTAATCCCGCAGCCTGCAAATAAAACAGCAACTTAGAAAACAAGATTTGTTTAGTTTAACATTAATAACTGATGTAAAGATATATGAAAAATACTAGGTGCAGTTCACCAGGTGACCTATTTAATTAGGATAAACTGTAGGCTGATAGGTAGGCTTGAGTAAATAACGGTTCCATTCAATTGCGGGAAAGTTAAGGATAAAGAATACTTTATTGATCCACGAAGGGAAATTGCCTTTCTGCCTGTGCAACGCAATTACAAATGTAAACATAAATACACAACAGTAAAATATAGAAAATGTCACATTAAAAATCACACCCAAGTAGAGATACAAACATTAAAAACACCCACATACTCATATACTCTCATGTATCCTATCTTTCATTCCTTGTTCTTCATCTCTTCTGATTATAGACGCTGATCGTCGAAGGTACAAACGAACCAGCGTTCTAACCCTAACCACCCTAAAACGTCCGCTACTGATTTTGTTGTTAAAGTCTGTCTTCCGCGGGTGGGTGCGGTCAAGAAGTATGTCCGTTTTCAGTGGGTGGGTGTCGTCATGAAGTATGTCAGTCAGTTTGCTTGTCAGTCGTCCCTGGTAGTGTGTGTCAAATCTGTCCTGTCTCTTCCCTACGACACTTCCCGCCTTCTTTACTATCGTATCCAGTCTGTTCCTATCTTGCTCTGAGACATTTCCACCCTAGCAAACACAGCTAAAAGTAAGCACACTAGAAATGGCAGAAGAAAAAACACATTTGTAAAATCTGAGGACTGATGTCAAATATCGTAATTTTCTTAAATAGTATAATCGATCGTGTGCCTTTTTAACAATGGTGTAGATATCTCTTTCTAGCAACAATGTTATCAAAAACGACCCCTAAATGTGTGTATGTCTCCAATCGCTCGACCTCAACTCCTTTGATGACAACAAAATCAGGCATATTTTTTTCTCTAAAACCAATGAACATTTCTGTTGTCTCGGACAGAGAAAACAAAAATGGCAACAAACCGGTCCCCTATATACATTTCTGTTCTAAACCAAGAGGTTGCTGGTGACTGACTGCAGAATTTTTGTTCTGACTGCACTCTTACAAACCGTGGACGGTTTGTAAAATAATCTAAAATCCATATTATGGTAGACATCTGGACATTTGTGGTTATTAGTTTCACGTTTTTCCAAATGGGAGTAAACGCCGTTCAAAACATGTAAAATAGCTTCATCTACACTTCTGTTCTTTTTGTACACAAACTGAAAAGATTCCGTAAAATCTGTTACTTGTTCCTGAAGGTGTACAAGTACAACTCTCTCTCTCAAACACTTTCATGTCACGTAAGAGCTACAGGACGCAGATCTTTTCATGTCACGTAAGAGCTACAGGACGCAGATCTTTTCATGTCACGTAAGAGCTACAGGACGCAGATCTTTTCATGTCACGTAAGAGCTACAGGACGCAGATCTTTTCATGTCACGTAAGAGCTACAGGACGCAGATCATTAATCACTTTCACTGGCTGCTTTTTTGGCACAGGGACAATACAAAATGTTTTGTAGATCATGGGGACCGTAGAGTGGCTGAACGAAAGATTCAAAATATAACATAAAATTACATACAGCTATTCCGCACATGTTCTCAAAACATTTGGTCTGACCGCATCTGGTCCTACTGATCTGTTTAGCTTGAACATTCTATGCACCTTGAGAATCTATTCATGAGCAACAGTAGTCTCCCATTGTCTATGTGTACGTTCATTCGCCAGTATGTCCCTTGTCCCCTCCCTGGCTTCCTTTGTCTTGTTTGTAACTATTCATCACTTCCAGACCTTCCCACACCTTTTTCATGTTGTTTGTGTGAAAGTTTTCTTCTTTTTTAAATTTTATATTCTAATTTCCCTTTCCTTATCTTCAGTTCCTTCTGTATGTTTCGTAAATTATCTCTGTGTTTCTCTACAACAGCCTTTTCCTTTCTATTCAAAATGTTTTAATGTGCTTGGTTACACAGGGCTTATTTTTGGGATAGATCTTTACTGTTTTACTGTGTATAATATTGTCAACACATAAATTAATGTATTCACACACTGTGTCTGCTAGTTCAATGACGTCATTTGTTGCGTCTATGAATACATTAAAATAATTCTCCCTATTGAAATTGCACCTTGACTTTGGAAGTTTAATTGTTCCTGCAAAGCACTCGAGTCATTCATAATTCCATACAAGGTCTCAATCTGCAAACATTGTATGTTATATTAAATAACCATAATGGTAGTTAACCTGAAAAAAATATAATCCGTGTTTTACTAATATAATTATTACACTTTTTAATTACATCTGAAACATTTCCCAGGCCTTGCACGGCCCGTATATGTTTGCCCTAAGCCCGGTCTTAGCCCACAGAGTGTAGGGTAGAGTGGGGTAAGATGCCCCCTGGGGTAAGACGCCCTTTCGCTGTGTTTAGATACAGGCAGTCTCTATCAAGTGGATTCCATGTTTAAATAATGTGTAGCCCTCTGGAGGACCGGTTTACGTTAACAACCTGTTTCGGGATCTGCTTGTGTATGAGTATTGCAAGCATTTATCGTTTTGTACACTTTCTTATAAGAAATTGTTTGATAAATCTTTCACTTGTTACCAGATGAATGTGTCAAGAACCCAAGCAATGCGCTAGTATCTTATTGTAATGCCTATTCTGCGCATACACGCGGCAAATAATTTAGCGATAATATAATAAAGTCATGTGTCGGAACAAAAACTAACGCGGCAGCCGTGGGGTAAGATGCCCCCCTAAGTTCGGGGTAAGATGCAACAAGACAGCAACAGTTGAGAAGGCAGTTAATGGATTCAGAGTATGTGGTTTATGGCCGTACAACAACCAAATCTTTAGTGATGAAGACTTTGTGGCAGCTGAGCTAACCAATGAAGCATTACCGGCATCTAGCACAACAGCCAACCATTCAACTACTGCCGTCACCACTGCTGTCACAAGTCAATCCAAACGTGCAATATAGTGCAATCTTGGCAGTCCAAACTGTGGCATGTTTAACAAGATTTAACAAGATTGCCACCCAGATAATTAACTCTAGATGGCAGGTGGACAAGGAAGCCTTTTGGCTTATCGAGAGTCCAACCTTTTTTATCTACGTGTATCCCGCCCTTCTGAGGTACGTGTCAATTTTATTTTTAAACATATTCACGCTACTAGCACCCACACAATCAGCAGATAATATGTTCCAGTCATTTACAGTCCTTTGTGAAAATGATAACTTTCTTATATCTAATCTACACTGCTCCTTTACCAATGTACCTTTATGTCCCCTAGTCCTTCTATCTTTCTTAACTGAGAACAAATATTTATATCAATATTTTCATGACCATTCAGTATTTAAATATACTTCTATCTGATCTCCTCTCAATCTCCTGGTCTTTAGTGTTGTCAAACCGCATTCGTTTGGGCGTATTTCGTAACTAAAATATATCAGTTTTGGTATCGTTTGGTCGCTCTACTCGGTACTCTTTCTAGCATATCCATGTCTTTTTTGCGATATGGCCTCCACGCTTGTATATGATATTCTAAATGAAGCCTAGCTATTGTTTTATACGGCGGTATTATTAGTTCTTTTTCTTTACTCGCTATATTTCGCTTAATTAATCCAAGGGTTTGATTTCCCTTTGAAGCTGGAATTAATTCCGCACTGCTATGAAACCTTCATATCAGCGCTAATTGTTATCCATAAGTCCGTTTCTTTTATACTATGATTTAGTAGAGTACCCCCATTGTATATTGTATATTTTCGTTCCCATGTCCTGTGTGGAGGCATTTACATGTCCAGTAATGGGAGGAAGCCTGGAAAACTGTTCTGAAGCTGGACATAAATGCGTTTGTTTAAAAGCAAGAAGCATAGTAAACAAAAGAAGTGAACTATACGTTATGGTTTGACGATATTGACCCTCACATGATAGGTATAACCTAATCTTGGGCCACCACTGATATATCAGAATCTGAATTGGGACTGACAGGCTATGTAATGTTTAGGAAAGATAGAATAGGAAGAAATGGAGGTGGAGTTATTTTGTATATCAAAGATTATATATAGGCTTATGAAATAAAATTAGAAAGAAAAACAGATTGCGAAGAAGCTGTTTGGTGTAACATAGTTACAGGAAACTCAACGTTAATGGTTGGGATAGTTTATCGAAATTCAAACATAAGCTTAGAAGAGAATGAAAAAGAAAAGTACAAAACACGATAAGGGAAGTAAACATACGGGATTGTATTATGGGGATTTTAACCATGGGCATATACAACGGAAATATCTACAGAGTACAGGGAGTGAGGACCACACGTTTTTAGTTCTAGTACAAGATAGTTTCCTATCTCAACATGTGTTAGAACCAACCAGGGGTGAGAATGTGTTAGACATAGTTTTGTCCTCACAGAATGAATTACTTGACAATATCAAGATATGTGAGCCACTGGGGAGTAGTGATCACAACCAGATACATTTTACCATCAAAGTAAAATCAGAAAGGAATACTAAAAAACAGTTCAGGAGAAATTTCCACAAAGGAAGATATAAGGACATGAGTAAATATTTAGCAAAAAATAGACTTAATTAACACACTGAAGAATAAAATAGCAACAGAATGCTGGAATATCTGAAAGAGTGAAATTGAATGCATCGTCGATAAATTTGTTACATTGAAAAAAACATGTGAAACAGTCCAGAAAGAAACGCTTATCGAAAAAAGCCATTAGAAAAAGTAAGTACAAAACAGTGATGTGGAATTCACATAAACGTACTGGAAATAATGAAGACTACAATATTTATTAAAAAAACATTTAACAAAGCTACAACTGAAATTATAAATTCAAAGAGAAGCTATGAACATAAATTAGCTTGTAGTATAAAACATGACAACAAAAGTTTGTATGCACATGTTCGAAGCTAACAGACAGTTCAGGATAAGGTCGGTCCTCTAGAAGATAGTGCTTGAAATAGAATATCAGAGGGATTCTTAATGGCAGAAGACCTGAATGAGTATTTTAGTTCGGTGTTTACCTGGGATAATATTAGTTCACTGCCAGTACCAGAGGGTAAGTTCAAGGGGAAGGAATCAGACTATTTAGGACAGTTAATTGTAACCCTGGAAACGTTAGCTAAGAACAAAATAAGGGCTATGAAACATAATAAATAAACTGGAATGGATGGGATTCCACCCAAACTACTATTGGAAATTGTAGAACAAATTAGCATACCACTAGCAACAGTTTTCAACATGTCATTAAGCCATGGAGTGGTTCCTTTAGAATGGAAAGAAGCAAACATTATATCGTTATTTAACCAAATTTTACCAGATTTTAATTTATAGTTTAATAAGCAGGCGTAAAAACTGTATTCCGTGTCGTGTCGATCGATGATGGGTCTTTAAGTACGATGGAATCCATCCTTGACATACATTATTTGAGAATTGTCATTCTCCGACGGGGAGGCCATCTCTCATGTACATGTCTTCCCTCCCAAAAAAGTATTCTCATAAATCTATGAATCCCACCCCTCTTCTTCACACATCTGCTCAACTAATGCATCGATTGCCATCCTCATGCAGTTTCTATATGTTTGCACCTTTCCTTCCGTTACTGGCAAAATTCCTGAGAGAGCAATATGTCTACCCTTGTCTGCTTTAACTTCCTGACTAACTGTCTGCATTTCTGGACTATTCCGGTTATCACCTCCCTCTCTGCAATATTTGTCCCTACAAGTACTAGATGGTCCCTCCCTTCCCAGGTCCCATCACTTTCTCTACCCTTTCTGTTATATGCTCTCTCTTGGCCCCTGGTAAGCAAACTACTATGTTTTCTCCTTTACAAAGGTTTTGTCTGTCTTTCTCATTAAAGAGTCACCCACGAACATTCTCGCTTTTCTCCTCACCCCTTCTATCACAGCCTCAGAGTAGCTTTTCGTCCGTCTTGTTGCTGTCATGTCCCCCTGTCATCTTCACCCCCACCGTAACTCCTCTCTTCTTTCCCCCTATTGTCACTTTCCCTCCTGTCACCATCTTTGTTCCTTTTCCTTCTGACACCGTCTTCTTTGTCCATTTTCTTTCTGTCTCTTTCCGACCTGTCAATGTTGTCTTCCCCCTTCAACAGTCTCCTTGGCTTCTCTCTCCTTACCATCAACCTCCTTGACTCTGTTCTCACTGATCCCTCTAGTCTCACCATCTGGGTGGAACTTGTCCAAGTCACCCTTTCCTGTCATCATAACATTCAACTTCTTCAACTCGTCTACTTCCGCCAGTAAGCATCCAAACCTTTTACAACCTCGACACTCAAAGTGAAAACCCTCCATCTGCACCTCCTTCCACAAATGTTCACACCCCGACTTGGTAAAATCTACCCAATTATCGCATTTTGAACATGTCAGGTGTCGACTAGCCTTTATTTGCCGTTTGCACGGCGCCATGGTTTGGTGTAGTTTTAGAGTTTATCCAAGGTAGAAATTAAGATATTAAAACTAAGATAGTCTTTAGAGAGACTTGTTCCTATGTACTGCAGCATACTTTATGCTACAGCAGATTTTAATTACATAGCTGTATCTATCACAAACGCTAACGGTACCGGTAATGTCACTAGTGACCTAATATAAATACAATCATTTACTTTACGCTAGCCTGCCTTATTTATATGATTGTTAATCATAGTATCTAGCCGATTCTGGCTTATTCAGATAGTATCTTATGTTGAATAATTTCAGTGGTTTAATTTCTGGACAGAAAATTTCTGTCCTCAGTGTAGTTTATAAGCAGTTTCCGTCGCGATAACTTTGGTATCCCGTACGCACATACGCCTGTCTATGTCATGGTGTAAATTATAAAACAATCGTGTTGCATTTCCCTGTTGACTGCATTCTCCTCAACCCAGACTATATTCTCAGCGTTTAGCCACTTGATTTTACACCACAATTTACAACGGTGGCGTTAATTTGCAAACACGTATGAGTGGACATTTGAGGTGTATCACTCCAAAAGTGGTCTGTCGGCGTGGCTTGGTTACATGAGTTGTCAGCTTGTCCACTAGATTCGTCCCAAATGACAGTTAATTGACACATTTTGATTGTTGGCCTAAATTGCTGCTGGTTGTAACAATTATCTTACTTCTATACTCATCTCATGTTTATTGTGTGTGTGTGTGTGTTTGTGTTTGTGTGTGTGTGTGTGTGTGTGTGTGTTTGCGTGCGTGCGTGCGTGCGTGCGTGTATGCGTATGTGACGCTGTGCCTATTTCCCGTTTACGTTCGTGTGAGTGAGTATGTGTGCGTGTATATATATGTGTGTGTGTGTGTGTGTGTGTGTGTGTGTGTGTGTGTGTGTGTGTGTGTGTGGGCGCGCTGCGTGTGTGTATATGTGTATATGCGGGTGTGCGTGCCTATTTCACGTTTGAGTCGTGTTTGCTGTTGAGCCCTCTTCTGATCTGTCTGACGTCCAATTTCGATTTGTCCAACACTGTTACTCACTTATGTCAGCCTGTACAACAATGCACTCCGTCGCTCGCTATCACGTCAAAATAAACAATACTAATGACAAACGGACGGTCGGGAGTTATGTTATAACGATTCCTCTTTGCATCGAATCGATGCAAAGTGGAATCGATGCCATCGATCGTAATTTTTTCTGTTATATAGGCGGTTTTTCCAACTAAACTCAGTCTTGTAGTGAGCAGTAATTATATGATGGAAGCGCACATTTCATATTAAATAATCATACCCATGTGTAATAATTGCACTTATTGTGATGAAGTATAAATACTATAATCTGTAAACGCATGGTATTAAAAACGTGTTGTTTTGCGTCACTAAAAGAAAGATCAGCATTAGGCCGTTCAATGGTCCTTTGCTGTTACATGACAAAAAAATAAACGTTGTGTACGACCAATTATGGAAAAACACGGCATCAACAATTCATATTATAAATAAAATGCGATTCACTTCTCATCATGTGAGCTTCGAGTTTAACGCAGTGAATTACGGGTCATATGGCACTTCCGGTTCACGTCCAAGGATTACGTCATCAAAGCGACGTTTCCGCTGCGTGCAATACACGCATGGACTCACTGTGCCGTGGGCTACTCTGTTGTCCGTGGCGCTGGTAGATAGGACGCTGTCTCTTACTCCCGGCGGCGACATGTGTCGCTGAAAAATAGACGAACCGTGAAATCGGACAATCTTCCTTCGTGTAGACGGCGTAGCATCAGGCCCACTGGAGTCCTCTTGAACAGCAGCGAGAGAGAGAGCTGGTGAAATATAGTCGTCTTACGTTGTCTAACTTGATGAGGAAGACCGGTCAGGTTCCTGCTGGAGGCCAAACTTTCGACGCTGGTGTATGTCATACACGCGAAGGTACAGAAGTATCATCACAGGCTGCATCCGGCGGCGCACAGTGGCAAGGTATTACATTTATTTCACCGGGAAATACAGAGAGACCAACCAAATTCCCTAGTTGCTACTGTGATCTACCCAACGATGTGGTTCCTGCGACTGCAAAGCTACCAAACGAAGCCATGTCGACGGGCTCAAGTGTTGTCAGAATGAACCCATCCTGTCCGGTCCACAGTGTCTCGGTGACGCCACATGAACCGGCATGTGTCTATGGGTCAGATGTTTCCCATTGCTTAACCAGTGCAGCCGGTTCTGCTAATGATACATCCAATATTCAACCATTTAGAAGGGACCATATAGGCTCTACAGAAACGAGACATGCCGATCAGCCTGTGCCATACACTTTCAGCATTATGGGATGTGACGCATGGGACACTAACAATTATGGAACACCCTTCATCCAGGCGACCGTACATGCACGTATGAATGCTGCGGTACTACAGCGTCACACATCTAATGAGCATTCTACTTTATATCATAATGAATCGAATACGCAGATGCCCCGACAAACTATTTGTGAAGCGACACAGGTTACCTCAAGGAAGAGCGAACAATTGTGTACAGACAGCGTTTGTCAACCTACGTTTCCATCGTCGTCAGCCATGGCATCAACTGGCGAAAGACGTACAATGTCAGGACCAATTGGGAGCCAACAAACGAACAACCAACGAACAGGGCAGCGTCGCTCAAGATACATATCGAGTCCGCGAAGAGCTGCAACATGTAATGACAATAGATTGTTGGAAGGAATGATTACAGAAACGCGAGTGGATGAAACTGCAAGTGACCAGTTCACAAATCTCCGACGACGTTCCCGTGTTTCAGAGAGATGCTCTACTTACCAGCCTCCGTCAGTCGTTGGTGAAATGCCCACAGCGAAATCGTCGCCTATCACCACGAACCAAGACGAAATACGACCGAGAGTATCGGACCTTATAGACATGTTCGAGCCACACATAGATAAGCATAGATGCCGCAACAAAGAAGCCAAGACCAAATCGGTCAATAAATATTACCGTCGACGAGCTATTTATGAAGACAACGTTTTCAATTACGAGGTTGATGACGCCAATGGCGGAGAGAAGCAAAGTGATCACACTAACACAATCGTCGTCTCTGGCTACAACGATATATCTGCATCCCGACTTATGCATAAAGATGTGAACACTTTGAAAACTGCTACTGCAAATTATTATTGTACGGCAAACACAATGCAAGTGCCTGAGCATGAATACCGCGACATATCATGCACACCACAACATATACCAGAAGACATAACTTACTGTTCTACTCCGTACGAAACTTATCCATGCTCGAACAAAGGAAATATATATGATATTGAGGAGCAAAAGATACATTTCGGCGAAGACGGTATTGTTGATGTGAACGACGCAATACAATGTCAACAATTCGATGGTGACGCAACAGCTAAGTGTTGTCAACTGCATGAAAGGAGACGGTACTACGATTGCATCAGGGAGCATGTGAATCATTCACATGAATACAGACCGCTGCCTTCACGTGTTGACAATTCGGCAAGAAGGTCCCATGATAATTATGATAACGTGGGTAAGAATATTGTGTCAAATCCGTTACAGTCAACTACATGTAATACTGCAGTAAAACGCATTGAAACGTCCAAGGCATGTGGAAAAACGACAAGCAACTGTCGACAGGGTAGAGCATGTTGGAGTCATGAGGAACGACAGACACAAGACAGGAACAATAGCAAGAGAAAGAACAACACTGTTATATGGTGCCGTGTGAACGAGTCAATGAAACTAACAACCAGAGAACAATACAGGAATGACGAACCGAAGAATGAGGATACAACAACACTGTTGTCTAATACATGTGACGATTTAGAACATGGCGGTATTTTAGGAAAAACGGGCGTGTGTTCATCGAAAACAAAAACTGATTGTCCGGCGGGATGTGGTGGTGATTTCACAAGCCGATCAACAGAACAAGTCCGCCAATACATACCCCAGTTTAATTCGAAGTCCACAACGCACTCGTTGAGCGCGCTGGAAACACGGAACATATCAAGCGCTGAGCACCGCGCACGTCAGATCCAGCGGAACGTAACCAATTTTGATATTGTAGTTCGCGAAAACGACACAACGGGGCAGGTTAACAAAGGTGGCCAAGTGGATCACTACGTCACAAATGTTAGAGATGCACATGAACACAACGGATTAGAGTCGGACGTATGTCGGAATACCCTGCGCGCCAGAGGGAAACTAGGACGGTTGTATGGTGATGGCAGTCACCCGACGCCGGGTCAGACTTCCGCCGGAACATGGAGTAAGCTCATGGACGAACTCAAAGAACATGTCGTTAAAAGAGCAGCATCTGCGAACCGGACAACAGACCAACAAAGCGACAGTTTGCATTCTGACCCAACGACCGATTCGGTTCTAGTCAACCATTGCGCGAGAAATACAGATACAAACAATTGTATTGATGGTATAACTTCGAACCCTTTGTGCAGAGAGTTACGAGGGGGTGTAGAAACTAAGCAACCACACATCACAAGTTGTCAGGAGGTTAACGCGCAACGGGACAGCATCACACATAGCGCTGCTAAAGTGCTCGAAACACCAGAGCAAATTCCGAGCTGCTGTCGAGAGATGTCACATTCGAGGTCATACGTAAAATCAGACCCAGTCAGGGAAGACCTTGACAAGGACATCGGCGATGACGATATGGACACTCTCTCAGTAACAGTGGAGAGAAAACTTCGAGCGTTGCAGAAGTACGTGAAATATATGCGACGGTACACCGAGTGCGACGCGAATTCACTGACGAACAAATCCGATGCAACAGAAATTAGCACCAGCGACACACGAAAAGGGCTTAATTCGCGACTGCACGAGGTGACGCATCCGGCTGGGTGTATCGGTTCGTCCCCACGAGCTCACGAAGCAATCACATCGATACGACATTTTGTTGAACACGGCTACTGGAACACAAATCTGTCGTTGACCACCGAATGCGCATTGCACAGTCTTGAGTGTCATAGACACGACGTGGAGACGAACCGAACAGAATCTTTGGCAACGCGTGCAAGCTGCGTCGAAAGGCTTCTGAAAGCGCGATACGAAAAACATAGCGCTCAAGTTAAAGGAGACTCAGAACGAGCATGCGAAGCCAAAAGAGACCGAACCGACACCAGCGACAATCCACTCGAAATAACTCGTTCTTTGAGTCCGGTCACGTCGGGAGATGACGACCTCAATCACACAAACCACAACGCAAACGACGAAAGGAACCTCTCGTCGACGTCCATCAATTTGGCTGAAATTGAGGGCTTGCTCAACGCATCGCAAAACGCCAACTTCACGTCCGATGGAAATGAGGCGAACGTCCCCGTGTTTCGGTCTACGTGGTCACCGACAATTGGACAACATCGACCTGCCCAGGTGCCATACGCTCGTCCAAGTACCTCCGGCAACACTCCACCGTCGCAGAGTCCGGAAAGGCGTAGAGAATGCCAATGTAATTGCGATAAAGAATGGGACTATATAAGACGACGAGACCACGACTCCACTGATCTCTGCTCTATTAGAGAGTCTCTTGCCAGCAGACATAATGATTCTGAACGGCTGTCGGTCATGCAGCAAGCTCAGACGACATTCGGCGTATCCCCACCCTCAACGACGCATACACAGATGAGATACATCCAAACTCCGTCACCGCCTTCGCCAACTCAGATGACATACACACAGGTTCTCCCCACGATGCCGTCGGTTCAGACGGGGTACACACAATCTCCACACGCAATGTCGCCAGTTCAGACGGGGTACACACAATCTCCACACGCAATGTCGCCAGTTCAGACGGGGTACACACAATATTCACCCACAATGTCGCAGGTGGAAATGGGATACATACAACCGCCGCCCCTTATGATACCAGGACAGACGGGATACGTCCAATCTCCGATCACAATGACGTCAGATCAGTTGGAATACCTCCGATTGTCGCAAGCTCCTATAGGGAATACAAAACGCCAGTCTGCATTTGCCCCACCTTCCACGAAAACGACACAGATGCGAACAGAAGGCGCCAGATCCCCATCGAGTCCACGGCTGGAACAAAAGTTTCAGAAGACTACTGGTTTTATAGAACCTGCGTCTGCGTCACCAAAGCCAACTCCGTTTGGTTCTTCCCACAACTCTGACGCTGGGACAGTCGAGCGACGACACTCGTCCACGGCACGGATCGTGTCGGACACTCTGAAGGGTGCCGAATACAGCGTCATGTACATGTGCGATCCGAAATGTCCAGACATCATCCGGAAACTGGCGATCATTCCCAACTACTGCCTGCACGACCATCGCGTCTGTGTGAGCCGCATCGTGGAGGCTGAGCGTCAGCAGAAGCACCGGATGTCGCCTTTTTATGGCGCGGACGACAGGGTTCCATTGCCACCAAGGCGGACCGAATATAGAGATCGTGGCGCAAGGATCGAGTACAAGAAAGAAAGCAAAGGATCCTTTCCTAAGACAATAATTTTAACGGACAAGTATGGCGTCAAACGCCGAGTGGTGCTGAAGCGACGGCGGAGAGATGGCCCACGAGGGATGGTGATACGACGGAGACAGCGTAGTCCATACTACGAAGGGCGTGGTCAGGAACGCGGGACTATGAATGGTGAGCGGGTCCATTCACGTCGGGCCTCATCTGATGTGTCTTTGCCTCCAGAACGGTTCACCCGCACCGGACAAGGCCCTCCAAGGCGGCTCTCTAGCGAGCGTGTCTCTCCGCGCCGGTTCGTTTCTGGTGAACAAGGCCGTCCACGACAGGGTCTGCCTGATGATCACATCTATCCAAGGCGGTTCTCTGACGAGCACGGCGATCCACAGCGGTTCCCTGGAAAGCACGGACATCCACGACATGTTCAGCCATATGATAATGTCCGTCCGCAGCGTTTCTCTGGTGAGCGCGGCCGTCTACGGCGGTTCTCTTGTGAGCACAACCGTACGCGGCGGTTCTCTGGAGAGCACGACCGTCCACGGCGAATTCTCCGTGTTAAGAATGTGCGTCCACGCAGGAACTCTGGAGAGCACCGTCATCCACAACGCGTTCTGCCTGATGAGCATGTCGCCACCAGACAATATGTGTCTCACAGTAGAGAAGTAAAAGAGGACAGCCAAACTGACGAGGACAGCTCGACATCAACATCATCATCATCATCGTCGTCACTCACGGGCGTAGACGAACGGAGTCGTATCAACGTCAGAGATGACAGAACGATGAAAACACCAGCTAAGAAAGTAAAGAAGAAGAAGAAGAAGAAAGGAAAGTCGAGTAAGGAGCTCGTATCTCGCCTGCTGTTCCACACACCGTCGTCAGTGAGCGAGTCGGAAACGGGCAACAACACACGACCAAGAGGTCCTACGAGATACGGTGACGTCGACGCCGAATCGATCCAGAGCGACGACAATGTGTGGCCGGTCGCCACGGCTCCGCCCGCGGCCGCTGCACCGGCCACGCGGCGAGCGAAGACAAGACGGAGTACGTCGAAGAAGGAGCGACCGTCCTCGTGTCCCGCCAGACGCGACCGCGGTCCCGCGCCATCAAATATTGGCGACTCCGACGACCCGGACAGGGCGCGACCACAGCACAAGAAGAAGAAGGACCACAAAAGACACCGCCGTCCTCTCACCACCGATCCGGTGTCGACAGAGCTTGGTGGACGACAAAGGTTAAAGGCAAACGTAGAACAATCGGTGTCGGCGCCGTCATCTCGCGGGCCAGCCATTGGTTTCCCGTCGTCTCCTCGAGCCTCGTTGGAGGCAGGGTTTACCGGTCACCCATCGGCCAACGTACAGCAGTTCCTGATGGCAGCGCCGCCTCGAACACCACCGCCCGGCCGACCACCGATAGGGCAAAGGCCGCCTGATCTGTCAGCCCCTGCTTTACGAGCGACCCCGTACCCGCAGTTTCTCAGAAATACAACGCAATCTGTAAGACAAACGGAACACCGCGGGAGACATAACGGAGTTGACGACGGCGATAACAAAGGAAAGCACGGCAAACACCACCGCAAAGACAAACAATCAAAAAATGGAAAATCTAAACACGCCTACTTTGTCAAACCCGTAGAATTAGACAAGAGTAGTGTGCGGCCGGTGGGAAACATCCCCATGCCTTCTACTAAGGTATACGACTCCCACGGGTCGCTCGCAGCGTGGGATCTCAACAGCGACGTAAGAGACGTGAGAGGTCTAAACAGTGCAGATTCACGCAAGCAGAAACCGAAGAAGACAATGAAGAAGGATAAGGACGATGCTAGAAGAAAGGGTGCTGAGAGCAACTCGATCCCGTTGATGCAACGCACACCCAACGCCGAGATGGACGTGAACCATCAAATGGTAAGATAGAGTTAAAACACATTTATTTGTGTGTGTGTGTGTGTGTGTGTGTGTGTGTGTGTGTGTGTGTGTGTGTGTGTGTGTGTGTGTGTGTGTGTGTGTGTGTGTGTGTGTGTGTGTGTGTGTGTGTGTGTGTGTGTGTGTGTGTGTGTGTGTGTGTGTGTGTGTGTGTGTGTGTGTGTGTGTGTGTGTGTGTGTGTGTGTGTGTGTGTGTGTGTGTGTGTGTGTGTGTGTGTGTGTGTGTGTGTGTGTGTGTGTGTGTGTGTGCGTGCGTGACTGCGCGTGGAAATACTGTCTTCCCAACCACAATAAAAGAACCCCTAAACTTATTATTTCAATGTGTGCGCGCATTATGATACTAACAACTACAACGTAGATAACTATCGCATAGGTTTTACTGCGAAATTTACATCTTAGGACACCTTTCTGCATCATTTCAATACTGTGCGATAAGTAGTTCGACAAATTGGCATGCCACACAGAGCATGCATGTTTGATCTTTCTGTAAACAACATATACAGTTCTGTTGCACGACAGTTCTTACCTTTTAATTATTTACCGGCAAAAATTACATTACGGAAACATTCGGAAGGTCACGATATGTCCAGTTTGTTGTCTGTACATATAAAAATCCATATTTTTGGTAACATATCTGCAGATATTTTAAAAGATATAATTATCTAAGTTAGCTTCAGAATCATAAGTGTGATCAAGTGTTTAAAAATAACTGTTCCATTGAGCTTTGACATATGCGCCAGATGGAGGACAACGCAGTCAAGTTCTGGACGCAAGAAGTCGCAAGAAAGTCACTTGAAAAGGACACACTTAAGCAGAGTAAACATCTCCGGAAGTTGGCGAATAAACAACAAAGTAATAACAACCCAGGGACTACGGACACGTTCAGTGGACAACCGGAAATGAACGGTGACATCCATTACTTTGACACGTCACAGCATCAGTGCTACGACCTGAGCGACTGTAGAGCTCCCGACGATGTCCGCTCCATGGGCTGGAGACGTTTCCAAGAGATCCGGGAATCGTTCGAGAGGAGTAAACACGTAAGTGACACTCGTCACTATTCCGGGTACTTCGGATTGGTTTAGAACAGGGGTCGACAACCTTTTTGAATGGAGGGCCAAATAAGTCACTTGGGATAGGTCAGCGGGCCACACATTTATTTCTTAGTATTGGTTATCAATGGCCCAATTTGCGTGGTTGCTGGTACATTTTGTAATGGTGCGTATATAGTATTTATATAGACAGTCTAGAGCATTTAAAACTTACCTTTACATATGCGTTGAAGCTGAACACATTTGGCAGTGTGTAAATAGAGAGTTACTGTTATTATGAAACATCAATGGCTAAAGTTGAACAATTTACTACTACAAATACACATTAGTCAAGGTCCGCGTTGTCGTCATGCAAATGACCAAGTGACTCCAAAGCGGAAACGAACTGGAAGAAATGAACTAGAATTTGTTTTGGTTACATGTTCTCTCCATTGTGTTGCAAATTAAGCAGATTGACATGCGTCACGATGTCAACAAGAAATGAAAACTCGCAGATGCACCTGCGTGTCAGCGATGTCCAGTAGGCCTTACCTATGAAAACGTTTGCTCCACGAACAAGCTAATTCCATGTCTCAGCTCATGCACGCAACCCTGCATAGCACCTCGACTCAGCCAGCGCACTTCGCATTGGTATAGGAGATATTGATATTGTGCATTCATCTTTGCCAGAAACCGTTTAAACTGCGGCTAACTCTGTTCACGGTCTTCACGACTGCAGTTTCTACGTCTTGCATTTTCATTGATTTGCAACTCAGGCTTTCTTGTGGGATAATTGATGCAATGTGCCTGAAGAGATTTGCAGTGGCACCTGCATCGCGTCGAACGTTTCCAATCAGCGAAACAACTCCTTTTGTTCTTCCTCCCACTGAAAGTACATCACGCAAACGTACATACTGTCATCCCGCGGGCCGCATTGTGTGCACTCTCGCTTTTAGTCCGCTGGCCGCATGAAATAGCTTCGCGAGCCGCAGTTGGCCCGCGGGCCGCTGATTGCCGACCTCTGGTCTAGCAGTAACGTCGAATGTGCGGAGCGTTCAAAACAATGTATTTTGATCGATGAACATCATCATCATCACCATCATCATCATCATCATCATTGTGCAGCTGCAGTGTCCCGTGGTTGGGCGAAAGCCTCGGCATGTCGTTTCCAAATCTGCCTGTCTTGCGCTATTCTCTGCCAAACGGTGCCCTTCCAGTACTCGTCTAGTTCGTCTCTCCACCGTCTCGCCGGTCTTCCCCTAGATCGTTTCCCTTCGTAAGGTCTCCAGGTTGTGATACGCGATGTCCATCGGTTATCTCGTAGTCTGCTGATATGCTCTGCCCAGGTCCACTTCTGTCTTCTGATTTGTTCTATCACGTCTATGACCTTTTTCTTCTCTCTTACTCGTAGGTTTGTTTTTCTCTCCCGATACGTGATGTTTAACATATTTCTTTCCATCTTTGTTTGTGCGGCTGCTAGCTTGTTCTTTGCCCGGATGGTGAGTGCCCATGTTTCCGCGCTGTGTGTCATCACTGGAAGTACGCATGAGTTGAACATTTGTCCCTTCATGCAGGTTCCAAAGTTACCCTTGAAGATGTCGCGGTGTTTGGCGAATACTGTCCAGCCGGCGGTGATTCTTCTTTGAATCTCTTTGTATTGGTTTTTGTCTCTGATAGTGTATCGCTGTCCCAGATAGACGTAGCTTTCAACGTTCTCTATCTGCGTCATGTTGATGTATACTGGTGTGTCATTTTCTAGCATCACTTTTGTCTTCGAGATGTTCATCTTTAGACCTTGTTTTTCACTTTCATCAGCTGGGTCCTGCAGCATGTTTTGTTGTTCTTGCGGTGTAGTTGCGCATAATGTTGCATATGAGTATGTCGTCGGCGAAGTGAAGATGGCTGAGATATTCTCCGTCTATCCTCAAGTCTTTGGTTACCCAGGTCAGTCTTCGGATATGCTTTCGAGTGTTGCCGTGAACAGCTTGGACGATATGGTGTCACCTTGATGTTGATTTTGTTGCTCTTTTTGTGTAGGTGACTGTCACCGAGCTGTTCGTGTAGATGTCTTTCAGGAGATCGATGTACACATCTTCTACCCCCTGTTCTTGAAGGGAGGTCAGTATTGCTTGGGTTTCCACCGAGTC
>CM034536.1:6491981-6581981 GCA_020002185.1 Paraescarpia echinospica | reverse complement strand
TTCCCTGTTTCTTGCAGAGTTTTCTGCCTGCACCAACACAAAAAGACGGCAGCAGGCCAATGACAACGGGACAGCAAGCACATACCACCGACAGCAACACGTCTTGTACGACCGACAGCAGGCAAACTAATCAGGATAGCGGTGCTAGGAGCCAACCAACCGGTAGGCCCGCTAAGACTTCGTATTCTGAACAACAACAAACTGTCCGTGGACTTTTCACTCAATCGCAAAGTCCGCTCGACACATCGTGCCCAAAACTTGTGATAAGTCAACATGACTGCAGTTTGAAAAACACAGTCCAATCATTAGATATGCCCAACATGGCAGACAAACCGTCGTTTTCAATACATGTATTTATACAGAAGGGAGATGATGTACGGGAAGTCAGAAATGAAGTGAAAAAGAACGGAAAGCACACCGGGCGTGTCGAGAAGAAGAGACACAGTAGCCACAAAAGTAAGATACATCAGAATTCAAAGCGAACGCACAGAGCACAGAAGAGAACAACAGCTGAGAATGAGGCGAGTACAGCGAAACTTGACGAGCAGTTTTACCCGCCTGATACAAAAACGGGTCACGCGGTACAAGGTCAAAATGGTTCAGATGTGGTGACGCGAGCTGTGCACTGTCACGACTGGGTAAAGAAACACAAACACCATTGTCACTCCATAGGGAAAGATAAACATAATATTACCTATGGCTTAGTGAAGGATAGACGTCATGTAAGCGAACATAGAGAGGCGGGTATAAGGAGTGATGTCGCTAAGAATGACAAACGAACAGAAACTGAAGGTACAACGGCGCATAGCCGCCAATTGATTGAAGACAGAATGCAAGGCAAACACTACGTCACCGATCACACAATGGTGGATAGACGCCACGTCACAGATGGTAGACGTGAGATTGCTTATATTCCCGAGGAGCCTTTGCAACATTTCGTGTGTGCTCCTGCCTTGTCGATGGATTGTGTTTCTCCTGAACTTATACGGAAACAACGGTTTGAGTGTTACGGCAAGTCCACGCAAATACGAACAATTCACGCTGTAGAGTTGCCACCATCACGACTAGATAATTATCGTGATACGTCAAACGGCGTTTCCCCAAGGAGACGGAACGTGGCATCTCTCTCACGCGAGTGGGTGGCAAAGGCAAACGGTAACAACACTGGTACGCACGACCACACAGGGGCACACATTTACAATGGACCGTTCTGTGTTGAGATGCCGTGCTCACGTAACGACATTCCCTCGTCTGACCAGTACTCTTCCCCTGTCGCACAAAACGACGACGACGCACCCGTTCAAGTCGGTATGGGACACCAAAGTAGATCAAGGACAAGAAAACGGAATTGCATCAGAGGAGAGAGAGCCGTTGAAAGGAGAAAAATAAATCACTGGTGAATCAAGTTCCTACAGACGAACCCTAAAAAGTACCATGCAAAGTTTTTTAACATCGTGCTATGCATTTGAGTTGTATCTACAAAGGAGATTCTCAGAATTGGATTTGGTAATTGAGTTAGATATCCATCCTCGTAAAAATATTGGCATTGACATGCGGGGATTGTACGTATTGTGGAACAAGTAATCCGCGCACACGTCTAGGTGGGTGAGTTAATAAATTCATCGGTGGCGTTATACTCGTAATAAATAACATTATTCAAAGAGGATATGTTTGGAACGGAACACAAGTATCACGCGTGGATTTGATGTACAGTTTGTGGTTTTTATGTTTATGAATAGAGTCCACGCACTAACGTTAACTCATTTTGTCGAATTATATTATACAGACTACAATACGCATGTCGCTGCAAACAAAACAGCTGCTCTCAGTGTGCGTGGACGTGAGTGCCATTGTGCGTGCATGTTGTGTGCGTGCATGTGTGCGTGCAGGCCCGTAGGCTGAGGTGCGATCGGGTGCGTAAGAACCTCCCTGCCTAGGCAAAAGAGTTCCGCTTGCAGGGAAACATTTCCGTTTGGAGGGAACTAGTTGTGCATATTTTAGAATCGTGGCGTACAGAAATTGTAACGATGTCTAACTGTACCCTCATCAACTGAGAACAATCTCCAACACTACCACCTCCTAACCGACAAGGAAACATCTCCAACACTATTTTGTTGAACTGTCTTCAGGATAGTTCATTTCTATGCGAATTAGTTCTTTTAACATATCCGATACGTGAGTTTACCTTGTAGAGTCTTTTGTCTATGTGACACACCAACTTCTTCAGTACATGCGACGTATGACGTCATCGTACAAGTGAGATAGTTCGTAATTCCCCTCGTTTCGATTGGTTGATTGATCAGAAAGGTCAGGAGACCAATTAATCGAGACGAGGGGAATTGCGAACTATCTCACATGTACGATGACGTCATGCGTCACATGTACTAATGAAGTTGGTGTGTCACTTAGAGGAAAGACTCTATAAGGTAAATTCACGTATTGGATATGTTTAAAAGAACTAATTCGCATATCTCCAACATTATCCCTGGTCGACCTTAGATAATCTCCAACATTACCGCTCACAAGACTCCTGCTCAGACGTGATGGATGTTTTCTAGAAACATTAAATCCCATACCGAAAAAATGCAGCACCGCTCAAAAACCAATAACGCTACAGGCCTATGTGAGCGTTTTTGCGTGCATACGTACGTACGAGCGCGCGTGCATGTGGCCGTGTGTGTGTGTGTGTGTGTGTGTGTGTGTGTGTGTGTGTGTGTGTGTGTGTGTGTGTGTGTGTGTGTGTGTGTGTGTGTGTGTGTGTGTGTGTGTGTGTGTGTGTGTGTGTGTGTGTGTGTGTGTGTGTGTGTGTGTTTAGTAGAGAACTACGAAAAAACGACAGATTTACAGTTATTTCCCGGGGACGTCTTGAATCCCTTCCCGAGATGCAAAGCGTCTAATCAGCCATGGGGAACTATGAAATTCTACCAGAATTTACTAATATGAGGACACACTGGCTTGATATTTGTAATTGTAATTGCCAAAGGTCAGCTTATATTAAGTCTTTAATAGTTGCATAGTTCCAAAATATATTTTGTTTTCCTTTAAACTGAAGTTGTTACAATACAACCCGTGTAGCATTTGGTGTTGGTTTGTTTATATCATAAATAACACATAATTTCAAGAATACACCATTTGAAACGAACATAGCAATACACGTGACATCGTAGACTGTATGTCAGAAAACTACAAAGCCTGTCGAAATAGGATTGCCTCCTTGAAATGTTTGCAAGAGCGCTCGGTTAAGATTACCAATGGGGTAGGAACAAACACATGACAGGAATTAATGTATCTTTCAGCCGTTGTGGATAGTGTTAATGTAAACTTCGATTTTTGTCTGCTTTTTGTAAAGTTTGTTTACAAATGACCCCTGACAATAAGTAGATAATTTTATTATACAATATATTTGCAGCATCATTCCGAGAATTACCGGTTTGTGCTGCCGTCTGGCGAACAAACTACTATTATGATTTGCACCGGACATGTTGCCTTGACTATTCAAGCGCCGTGATGTGACGCCACTGATTTTTTAAACAAAATTAGCCTCGAGTGACCTGGTCCAAACAAAATTATAGTCTTGTTTGTGACGAATATATATATATATATATAATTGGCAATCTGAATTACGCCAACCAATGAATTTACTCATTAGCTTATTCATCAGCTTACTCATCAAATAAATCTAAAATACTATCTTTTTATATGAAACCACGGCATTTTAACATACAAAGTGGGGGCAATATTGTCCGCAAGCCCATTCGCTTGTCCCAGTCAGGCCAACTGGCCCCCCAAATATGAATTTTTGTGAGGGCATTTTAAAAACTTCCATACTGGGTAAATTCATGAAAGGGCACTTTAAATGGTAAAAAGGTAAACGTTTTTAAAGTTACAATTTATTGAGAGGAAGATCATGACTTCCACCTCACAAAAAGCTAACTACTTTAGATCAAAATTCACTTGGAAATGGGCCAATATGTCATAAAAAGCAATATAATAGTGACTGTCTTTTGGCACAAAATGGGGTTTTTAAAAATCAATTGCTTTAGATTGTTTTAGACGAAAGTCCTAAGATGGCAAATATCTTCTTTTTTTCCAAAAGGACATCGACCTGGGAGAAAATACGCGACAATATACTTTCCGTGCAACATTCTACACAAATAGGCACTTCCTGTTGCAAACAGGGCCACATTCTCCATAAAACGGCAAACTATTGGGGGGATCCACAAGGTCTTATGGCATTGAATACATACTGGAAGCAATTTGTTTATTAAACATTGCAAATTGTAGTACAATCCCGCATACACTTGGGGCGAAGTCCCAAGTGGGCCCTTTAGGTGACAAAGGATACGTCTTAGGCAAAAACGGGCAATTCCCTCGTAAAAAGGCAAGCCCAAACGTTGCATTCCTTTGTCAAGAGAACAGTATACTATTGAGGGCGTTGTTTCCAAACAGCAATTTCACAGTTAAAAGGAACTTAGTAAGAAAGGACAATTTACTAAATAGCAGGTTTGGTCAAGGACCCAAGCAGGGCACTTTCACGGTAAGAAGAACAACGTTTTACACATACTATAAAATCACAATTTATTTTTACTGATATGTCCCAAAATTAAATATATGTTCATGAAAGCAAAGTATTCGTAATATTTTCCCAAACCTGCACTTTTAATGATGATGAACTACCTCACTGGCAAAGAGGAATGGCTATCCCAAGTTAGGCCTATGTCTGTCACAGTGACTACGGGAATTACTTACACTGCTTGACAAAATTGCTCAGTTTAACAAAATGTTCACCAAAATAAATTGGTTCATTCTAACTCTGATTATCGCTGCGTGTTTAAATAAATCCAGTTTTATGTGTGGCTTCTGGGCTCTATTAAATCCGTGTGCATGTGCGTACATTTGAGCCGCGTAAACGTGCAGGCTCAAGCGCAAAAAAGTGTTGTCACCTGACGGTTACAGCCATTATGACATCTACCACGTAATTATATTTCTCGACGAAGTCACGCAAACAGGCCAAAGTCAGTAGACTTAACTGACTATCATGTCTTGCTGAATTCACAAAGGTGACTTAGAGTTGTGTTAGCGAGACTGTATCCTTCAAGGTTTTAGTAATTTCATGGTTACAATTCAACAGTCGCCAGGTGGTAGCACTTGCTACCAAATGACACGGTATTCAACATAAAAGTGCTGTAAAATGTAATTAATTTCCAGTCAAGTATTACACATTGCGATATCACCATCTGCCTATCCCCAAATTAATAACAAATTAAGCACCTCGAAATAACCATTCGAATACAAAAAACAAACAATAACAATTTACTTTTTGCATAACAAACGTTTTAATATACATACACGCGCGCACGCACGCACGCACGGACGCACGCACTGACGGACGCACGCACGGACGGACGCACGCACGGACGGACGCACGCACGGACGCACGCACGCACGGACGCACGCACGCACGGACGCACGCACGGACGCACGCACGGACGCACGCACGCACGGACGGACGCACGCACGCATGCGCGTACAGACCTCACAATATACATAAAAACGCCTTGCATAATTGAAAGTGGTATAATCAGCTGACAAAAATACAAATGCTAACACACGGTTGGCCAAAATATATGGGCTGCGGACGACGTATAACGTGTGAAAGTCAGTTGTTATTCACAATTAGGTGTTGATGTTTGGTGATGATACGTTGTGTTCGTGCTGTGCATTGGTGTGTAAGTCAAAGGGACACATTCGTGTACCCAATGGAGTTAATGTAAACTAACCATTTGCAACTATGATCAACAATATCACGTCAATAATTTGTAGAAACTTGTAGATCGCACAGCTACCGTATTTAATATCAAAAAAATATGAAAACCCTCGCCAAATGTGGAAATAAATTAATAGTAACGTTCATCGGGAGAAATCAAAAGTATTGCCTGATACCTCTTCATTGGATACATTATGATGTATGTTTTCAGAAAACGTTACGGATAAGATTGCTCACATTCGATCACGTTTTGTCATTAATGATGTTGTTTACTGAACAGCCGATTGTTGGTTGCAATGTTTTACACCAGCAACTACTAGTGAAGTGGGCACTAGCATACAAAAGGTCTTCATAAATCGCAGATCTTGACTCTGTTCCAACATTTCTACTGAAACGTTGCATAGATCAATAGGTTTGTCCTATTACAAATATTATAAATATGTCAATGCAGGACGTTGTTCAGAATGATTTAAAGCAAGCTATTGCCAACCAGCTTTCAAAAAACAAAGTGTGTGCAAAAATTACCTAAAGAATTACCTCTAATCTCAGTTTTCTGTCGAAGGTATTGAAATGGTAGTTGCAAATTGCCTTAGTGAATATATTTACATATACAACAATTATCGAATGATCTACACTCCGCATATAAGCGATTTCATTCAACTGAGACGACTCTTCTTAAAATACGCAATGACATTGTATGCAATATGGATAATAGCAAATTGACTGTTCTCACCTTATTAGATCTATCAGCTGCTTTTGATACAATAGATCACGACATTCTTTTATATCGCCTTCATAGACTTTTGGGGATTTCTGGCACAACTCTTCGGTGGTTTAATTCGTATTCTTCAGATCGGTGACAAAGCATTAATATAACACCTGACTCGTTGTCTTGTCCAGAACATCTTACATTGGTGTCCCACAAGGTTCCGTGCTTGACCCTGTTCTATTTAGCTTATACACTACAACACTGCGTTAACTCATTACTAGTTATAACATAAATAATCGCACATGTATATATATATATATATCACGTTCACCTACATATGTACAGGCATCTCTATCAACTTTAAATGACTGTCTCGTTGACATCTTGCTGTGGATGGAAGCAGGTAAATTGAAGATAATTCCAAATAAAACTGATCTAATTATTATTGGCACAAAAACAACGAAACAACGTCGTTAATTACTTTCCATTTAAATTGCTTGGTAATGGTACATCACCTCAGATACCGTTGATAAGCTAAGTATTGTCTTTGACAGTGATTTCAGCTTTCACTAGAACATTTCTCAAGTATGTAAATCCTGTTTCTACCACAATACGCGATTTCCTCCGCATTCGGTGTCATTTGTCTTTATCTACTGCTAGAACAATATCAGTAACCCCAATTAGCAGTCGCCTTGACTACTGCAACTCTCTCGTAAACAATTTGTTAAAAGGGCCTTGGCTACACGCCAACGTGTACAGAATTGCTTAGCATGCGTGGTACTTAAGGCCCCTCGTTTCTCACCTTCACCACCCCTACTTAAACAGTTGCACTGGCTTCCAGTTGCGTTTCGAATAAAATTCAAATTGGCAACTATTACATATCGTGCCATTTCTACACAATTGCCACTTTTTCTTCCTAAAACCAAGCTTTACATTGGCAAATGTGCTTTCTCTATAGCTACACCCAAAATCTGGAATCAACTCCCTATCACTTTAAAATCAACCATAACTATAGCTACCATTCATAAAAAATTCAAGACTTATTTATTTGAAATCACTTTCCCACCCTAGCCTTCCGGGGTCCTTGCTCTAATAATGACTCTTGCTCGTCCTTGTTCACGATTTAGCCTAATGAGTTTTGTATGTATGGGATATTGGTTTTATAGAAGTGTTTTACTATTATTATTATCATAATAATCATTATTATTTAGAATCTACAAATTTGAGACCGAAGTCTGAGTAGCCCACTAACGTGAAACTGTTGACTGTAGTTGCAAATGTTTAGTTTGTATGAACTATTTTAGGGGCATAACACCAAATATTTGCTTTTTGTTTCCAGTAATTAACTAAATTACTTAGATACGAGCTGTAATGCTGTGAACTCAGACGCCCACGTTAAAGTAATGCATCATTTATCATGATAACTAAGCTAAGTATCATCTACATTCAATAATAAATATGTGGCCCGCTGACCCAATTCACCAATTTGGCTCTCCGCTCAAAATGGTTGCCAGTGCACAAGGACTGAGATGAATTCCCAGAAACGCGAACGCAACAGACGCTGCCAATGTACCCAAATTCCAGCCATGCAGTCTGCGTTTCCGGGATACGTGTCTAGGAGGTATTCCATCCACGGAAAGGAGACACCCTTACTGTAGCAGTACGTGACAGACAGCCGAATATGTGTTCGTTGCAGCAAAGAGCACGTGGCGAATGCTATTATTGTGTAGGTTCGGTTAGTAGAGGGTCCGTGTAGCGTCGCCTGCGCTTGAATTCAGTAGCAATGGATGCCAACATGCGCACACACACACACACACACACACACACACACACACACACATGCTAGCTCGATCACAGTTAGATTAGTTTATTATATTATTAGTTTATAATTAAATTGTGATAAACATTTACAGGAAATAAACACAATGAAAGTTTCCAAATGTTTTTTTTTTTTTTTTGCATAATAGTCTCCTTAAAGAAAATTAATTGTCCAGCACTGATTGCGAGTTTAGCCTTACTGAAGAAATAGTCGTGATAATATTCAAACTATCAATATTGCAACGAAATGTATTACATATTAACCTTTGTCGATAATTTTGTTCCAATTGTAATATAATCCAAACGTTATAAATGTTACGTACGTTAGGCATGCTTGACTAATTTATGACCAACTATCGAAGGTTCATTGTCCGGAGAGATTTTGCATATCTAGGTCAAGAAGCCTACAACGACCACCTAAAATTGTTATTTCATGTTCTCGGATCGAGCTAGGATCGAGCACTTCTCCATTATATTGTTCCGGTGTAGCCCTGGCAGTTATCGTCCACACGCATCATTGCCGTGACCGGAAGTGGTCTGAGTCGATCCAAAATTAAAACAACATCGTTGATTACACAATTAAGGGACCTGTATTTTATGTACTAGACGCAAGTGACACTATTATAGAGATTAACACAGAAACTTTAACATGAGTGTAAGCTATATGTGTGATATCAAATTCAAAGAATAATTCCATAGCATTTACATATTGTATTAATTGTATTGTTTGATAGGTCCTGCCTAGTAGTCGTTACAATTCATCATCATTGCATCAACATTGAATAACATATTATTAGTTTTATTATTATTATATTAGTCAACTACCATTTATTATAAGATATACTAAACTGATTTATCACGAGGTAACCATAACCTTTATAAATATGCACTATGATTTTGTATTACTATTCATCTTCCAAAGTTGTCATCGCATTCATCAAGGTGCGGCCTTTTCGCAAATAAGTTAAATACGCACGATGAAAGAAGAATGATGAGCAGTTTATTCACTATTTCCAACCTTTGTACGCACGCGCGATCACACACTATATTCACATATGTACAGGCACGCCCGCACGCATGCACGGACGCGCGCGCGCGCACACACACACACACACAAATAAACACACACACACAAACAAACAAACACACACACACACACACACACACACACACAAAGAAATACATTAATTCACACTGTGATTGATTGTCTTATATCGTATTGCTTTTGCACAACAAAGCATAGAAGGTGGCGATTTATATTTCGTGACTTAGTTATACTAATATCCACCTGTAAACTGCATTGGTGTATTTATTGTGTTCCACGAGTTTCGACCATTACGTTGCTGAGCGGTATGTTCTGCCGTTCTTCCCGACACCATCTACAAAGGCCCCAGCCGTACATCGTACAGTGAACCCCTGCACCCACGTCTCACGTTGTGAGTTCAGCAGCAATAAATTGTCTGCAAGCCGCTGCAAGCGAGGTGACACAACAAACAAGTAAATTGTCTTTACGTTCAAGAAATCCACCGCGAGCCGCGTTACGCTAGAAGAAAACAATGAAACGACCGCACGGTGTCTGAGTGCCATCGCGTGTAACTCCGTCTCAATGATCACGCAAACTCTAAGTTATCTCCACCGCCGACGGTACGTCTTTCTGTCGATGCCAAGTCGCGTGGTCTCCCTCATGTCATCATTTGCCGAAAGTGGTTGCGAACAGCTGATGTTGATTTATTGCGGCCATTTCGATGTGTCGTCGCTATAAGCCAAGCGGACATCACAGTCATTGGGTCGTTATCCCGACCAAGAACCGGCGGTCCCATTGTCAGCGACGGTCGATGATATCCGCTCTGGTTTGATGCCTCAGCCAGTGGTTCTTGCACGTCCGTGTGTCACACGCCTAGGCTGGAGACGAGCAGTCGATACAAACGCCACATGTGCGAGACAACGCAAGGAATGGACAATGCTATGTAAAGGTCTTTTTGACGAGTGTTGTCGCAAGTTACACTAAGGCGGTGTATGTTCAGCGCTGAATTGTCCGTGGACAACTCCGCTGAGGAGTGCTTACTGTACAGCGGCAGCAGGAAAACGATTTTAGGCAAACTAGGCAGAGAACTATTACTGTCGTCAGTGTGTACTTCTGCACAGGCCACCATCCCTGCCGTCGCCACTGTCACGTTATTCAATACAATTTTTGACGATTGTCATAATAATATAATTATCGCCTTATTCATTAGCCGTAACAACAACAAACATCGTTTCCACCATCGTCGACATAATCGCTGTAATTAATAAAGAGTAGTAATACCGATTGCAATAATAATAATAATTATTATTATTATTATTACCAGCAAAATGCCCGTCACCTGACTGGATGTCTTGGTAGAAGACAGTCGTTAAAGTAATATTTATAAAATGTTAGAAAACACAGAGCATCTTTACATAAACACTCAAAATGACGAAGGTCGGAGAGAATGTGAAGTTCAAGTCCATCGATAGGTCTTAGTCGTGAAAACGTAGAATTGTCAAATAACATTCGCATTGTTAAGCTATTGGTATGAGGGTAGACATAACCATTATTATGTCTGTGTCTATTCCATGATGCCAAGGCTATGACGCAGGAGCCGTTTTCCCGACGTTTTTGGCGTTCAACAAGATGTCCATAGTATCGGTTGTCCTCAGAGACACCAGCAACCATTCAGTCTTCATTTCTCTTCCGGTTACCAATGCCACTATTCTTTACGCAGTTCTTGTGTCGCTGATTCACAAACTGCACCTGTTTATCCCCACTTGGCCCTAAATTAATGGCCAATATGCACTGCACCAGCATCCGGTTTATGTTAGCGGGTCATAGCTGTAGCGCGGTTGCCACTATACTTACGGCTTACCGGACGTCTTCGGTGTGTCGTAAATGGTACTGAGAGGACATGTCCTAAGCGACTTACTCTCCGCAAACATTCAATTTGCGTCTCCTTGACCGAATTGTATTAGACCGAATCAGATCATTACGACGTTTGCGCCCGAGTACAAACTGCGACGTTTTAACGTCACGGAAACATTTCACTTGCTGACAGTTTATAAGCGGACAATGATCTTTTCGCATTTGGTCCCTTGTGGGTTGTGAGCCACATGACTCAGTCCGTTTCGCCTTGTCGATGACACTTTTCCACCTTTGTAGATCTTCTGCAAAGTCATCCCATTCTCGACTTGTCATATTTGCGAGATCTGTCTTCATGCAGTCTTTCCATCTTAATATCTGTTTTCCTCTTCTACTTCCAGCATCCCCTTCTGTTTCCAGGCTCACTTTATCACTCTCTCCTCATCCATGCTCTGCATACATCACGCCCATATCAATCTCTTCGAAACTACTTTCTCATTATAACGTTTCTACACTCCAATCTCGTCTACCAATTGCCCATCTTCCTTTCATCTTCTTGTATCACTATATCCTACGTACACTGTCGTTGTCGGCTACCTGAATCATCTCCTCTTGTCTCTATCAGTTTCAATGTTCCCAAACCGTAAATATAAGCTGGGACTCCAGCAGCTTCCTTTGAGCTATTTCGTCAACAGTCTGTTCACATTAGCAGGCATTAGGAAATGCATATGCAAAAACGCAACCATTTGTATTCGAACGACTCAGGTTTTACACGAATGCCTAAAGTGTGGAGAAAACTCATTACAAATAATGACGCAACTGACGTGCAGAACGTAGTCTATTTTGAGCATTTAATTTTCTCTTGGCAGACAACTCTTTTGAAAGCTGAATGTTGTGTTCAGTGGCATGTACCTATAAATCGGTCGACGAGACGGTTCATTAACGAGGCGCAGTATATCAAAACTAGAACAATGGTGTTTATGAAAGCTACAGTGAAATCGATCAGTTCTGCGAACTGCCGCTGTTGCATGCGAAGGAATATGCTATGGCACTTATTTGTTGCCAGTTTTGGCCCACCCACAACTGATTAACGGCGGCCAAACCACCAAAACTGACTAACGTTTACCCGACCATATTAATTAAAGTTCAACATATGCAACCAAATTAAACAAAACGTTGGCTTTAACGGAACTCAGATTGAGAGAGAGAGAGAGAGAGAGAGAGAGAGAGAGAGAGAGAGAGAGAGAGAGAGAGAGAGAGAGAGAGAGAGAGAGAGAGAGAGAGAGAGAGAGAGAGAGAGAGAACACGCAATGGTTCATTGTATATTTGCACTCAACGTGGCTCTTCATCTGTCTGTCTGCTGCATTGCATGGTATGTCATACATTTGATGTCAGTATAATGCTACGATGTATTACGTGGACATTTTTTACTTTTTTAATACTGATCCATTCCAAGCATTGGTGACTGACAATGGCTTACTTACTAAAACATGTTTTAATTAATTAACATTGGACATGAATACGTACGGATGAACAACATCGGAGTAAACATGTTCGACTGATGATTAATTTACAGAGTTGGTGCCAAGTCACAAACTGACAAGTCATGTCTGAAGTAAATTATTTACAAGTCAATTCATGTATCAAGTCAATGATTTTAAGTCCAACTCGAGTTTCATGTCAGTGATTTACTGGTAAAGTCATGTCCTAAGTCAATGACCTGCAAGTCAAATCATGTCTCAAGTCAACCAACGGCCTACAAGCTGCGCCGCAGGAACGAAATTCATATTGGGGGGGCTATCGGAGCTTCAGCACCAGTGAAACGTTTTCGCCACCGCGCCGCAGCATATCTCCACATCTTCCTTCACATTGTGGCTGCCTCGGTTGGCTCGACTGTGACATCGGAAGACGGGGGGAGGGCGGGGGGGTAGTGCTGTAACTTCAGCTTCTCCGGTGTCTCGGCTGTGAACTCATGACATCCGAACACGAGAGGACAGTGCTGTTGAAAATATATTTTTTACGTCGTGCCGCTGCTGTCAATTTACCTTATCCAGCTTTTCTCCGCGGTCTCGGCTGAAATGATGACATCCGAAGACGTGTTTTAGAAAATTGTTTCGCCGCCGCGTCGGGTATTACTGGGAGGGGTGCAGAAAACCATGTCTGCTCTCCAATTGCACACACCTTTCACAGTCAACAAAACATTACACATTAATTGTCTCATCAAATTTAGATTTCCACCGCCATTGACGCGCCACACAAAAACAAACATTCACGCTCACATTTAATGAGGGGGGCAGAACCATATGTCTCCCTGCCCCCCTGTTCCCGCGGCTACGTCTACAAGACCAAGTCAAACTGTAATTCACTAGTGATCCCTGTTCAAATCATAAGTCATGTCGTACTCAACCACAAGACTGTTGCGCTTCATATCGAGTGAAATATCAATGATGAAACGGACATTTTTTTATGATATTATTTATTACTGTTATGATTAATACGAATCATACCGATCCGTGCACCACGTAGTTCAGATAGACGTTTCCGATAGCACTGCTCACTCTATAAAATCACTATGAGAGAGCAGACGAAGGTGATTTCTGGTTGCACTTGAGGTAGCGGCTTATTCGAGTCGCTTTTAAAAGACAAGAAAATTCAAGTCGAAAGTCAGTGACCTCTAAATTCAAGTGAAATCTCGAGACATTTCTTTCAATTTCTAGCCAAGTACCAAGTCGAGAAAATGGGCGACTCGAATACGACTTGAGTCAGCCACTTTGACACGACGCGACTCAACAGGGGACCGTTCCACTATATTCTTATGAGCTCGCAAGCCAGATTGGGCTCGTTGAAACCTATTTCGCTCCTTACAGTGATCTTGTATAGTGATGGCATGTCGACATCGGGACGCGCCATCCGGGCACTTTCGCCGGTGTGTCACGAAATAGTGTCCTCGGTGATACGGCGTCGGCATTTTGCATTTCGGAAACGCATGTTAAATTTAACAACGGATTCTGTCTAATGATGGATTTTTCCTTATGAGCATAGTGGAAACGGTCCCCAGAGCTCAATAAAGCTTTCCATTTAGACTTAGAAACGTGTTATACTAAGCAGATACCCGATGGGTTTCGAGACCTACTTAACACTGTAGTACAAATAGCGTAACTGTAGAACATATCTTATTAACAGGCATGTCGACAGCAAATATGTATGGCAAAGGTTACGCAACATACACGGTTACGTCTTGGTTCGACATTCAATGACGTTAGTCACCCGAACAGCTCAAAGCAGACACAAATCCTCCCGAAGCAATGCAACCATGCATTATTGACTGAAGATCGCGGTCGTTCTGTTGCTCTTGAGCAGTGCACACATAAATAATTAAAAGCATTACTCAGAGGCGGAAAGGTCATGGAGCGCATTATTGTAAGACATGGCCGGTTTACTTATGTACGGACGGAAAACCGTAGCGCGACAATGAGTCAGAAAGCCGATATGTTGTGTCCGATGTTTCAAAAAGGTAATATAATAGTAAAATGTTCAACAGTCATCACCAGTTACGCTAAATTACAAACACAATGTGTTCTACATGACCTTGTGGAAATTGATAATTGTCATTTTGTGGATTGCTCGACATTAGGCAACAAATATTCAGAAAATGGTACTAAAATGGTTCAAGAGGTTCACCTATGTCTAAAACGTAGGATCAAATGAACGTGAATTTGAACTGTGTCCTGAGTGTTATCTTAACCAATTAAATGGACCAGTCGTGGCTGATTTAATAATACTGTTCTGCAACCAAGCAAACAGCGATGGTTACAAAAGGAACACTTGTTACGTAATTGATACGTCTTACATAAGGTGGTTAGTTGACACAAGAGTAATATAACTATTAATATATAATCTTTTCGTCAGACTAAATTGCTGATGTTGTGAAAACGTGAGAGAAAATGTCAATGCAAAGCGAAGAGAAGAATGTTTACTTTCTACTAGGTCTACATCGATTTTTATGTTATTTAAAACCCAGTACTACAATGCTTAAATCAGTACGAGGTCATCGAGTGCGAGTTTGTTTTAAAGTTAAATAACTTGCTGTTTGTTCATACGTGAATATATTTGTATATTTCAAAATGGCAATAATATATATATATATATATAATATGACGGATTACGAATTGCCGTTACCATATGCAAATAATATTCATTCTACATGGTGGATTCGGATAACTCAATTGATATGTGCCAGCCAACGTTCTACCATCTGAAAAAAATTCCCAAAATGAAAAAAACCGCATAAATGTAATTAGGGGAAAGTGACTTGGACATGATATCTATCGACACTTGTTAGAAAGATGTGTACATATGCAATATGCATCTGACATTGATCCTCCAAAGTGTCGTGCAGTCATATTCTGTTGTAATGTTAGTTGACTACTCTTAGTATCCGGTGATATCATTATCATGACACACCTGTGGAAACACTGTGGGCGTTGCTTACTGCCAAGTGCCAAAACGTATTATCCAATCATGTCCCTAAAAGACTGTCTTCCGAATGTTACAACCAACCCTGGGCCAATGGCATAATAAGAAACCTGAAAAAAAAATACTTTAAGAAAGCCCAGCGTACCAAGTGTGCCCACGACATGACAAAATATCGAGAAATAAAAAAGCTTGTCCAATCAGAGTGCCGGATATATAAATTCCATGCTAGGTGAGAACAATCAAAATGAGGGAAACCTAAAGACGTTTTGGTCTTTAATCAAAAGCAAAAAGAACGACAACAGCTGAATAGCCCCACTCATGAAGAATGGCATTGTCCACAGCGATAGCCAGACTAAAGCTGACATTCTTAATATGCAGTTCTCATCTGTCTTCATCTACGGAGACATGAGCCCATACAGTGACTTTCCGCATATCGAAGTATCTGAAGCAGGAGTAAGAAAATTACTGGAAGCAGTCAAACCCCACAAAGCCACAGGACCTATTAGGATCCCAGCCAGGTTCCTGAAAGACTATGCTGCAGAACTTGCACCACTGCTAACACTCATATACCAGGCATCACTCAACCAAGGTACAGTACCAGCAGACTGGACGCATGCCTGGGTCATACCAGTATACAAGAAGGGAACAAGAACTACTGCTTCAAATTATAGACCCATATATCCCTCACGAGCATCTCCTGCAATACATTGGAACACATCATATTCATACACAGTAACTTAATGGACCACTTGGAACATCATAACATCCTACCTGACTACCAGCATGGGTTTCGCTAACATAGGTCCTGTGAAACCCAACTCATCCAAGCTGTCGACAACCTAGCGATGTACCTCAACGAGGGAGGCCAGATCAACTCTGTGCTGTTGGATTCCTCAAAGGCGTTCGACAACGTGTTCCACCACCATCTGGCTACCAAACTTCACCACTACGGAGTGCGAGGGAAGATGTTGGACTGGGTCAAAAGCTTCCTGAGCAGCCGCACCCAGGAAGTGATTATTGAAGGCAAAAGATCATAATCGGCTGCAGTGACCTCAGGCGTCCCACAGGGTTCAGTCCTTGGACCCATCCTCTTCCTTTCTACATCAACGACCTACCAGACCAAGTGTCCTCTACTGTATGCCTATTTTCTGATTACTGTCTCCTGTACCGAAACATCAACTCACAATATGATGCAGATATACTACAAGATGACATATATAAGCTACAGATGTGGGAAAAGAACTGGCTGATGGAGTTTAATCCGGACAAGTGCGAAGTTATCCGAATTACCAACAGAAGGAAGAAGAGAATTGTCAGCGACTACTCTATCCACGGACAACAATTGAAGGAGGTCAATGGAGCCAAGTACCTTGGAGTAGCCATCGACAGGACACTAACATGGAGCGAACACATCAACAACGTGACAAAGAAGGCCAACAACACCAGGGCTTTCATACAGCGGAACATCAACAGATGCCCCCAAGCCATCAATGCATTATTCTATCAGACTTTCGTTAGACCCATCGTGGAATATGCGTCGACAATATGGGATCCTTCCACAAAGAATAACATCAAGTCTGTGCAGAATGTTCGACGACGAGCTGCTCGTTTCATGAAGAGCGACTACCGTCAACGCAGCAGTGTGACAACCATGATTGAAAATCTGAAATGGGAGACCTTTGCGAATAGGCGGGCTAATACCAAGCTCACAATTCTCTACCGCAGGGGTCGGCAACCTGCGGCCCGCGAAGCTAATTCGTGCGGCCCGCGGACTAAAAGCGAGATTGCACACAATGCAGCCTGCGAGATAACAATAAAATATTATATTCGTTTGCATGGTGCACTTTCCGTGGGAGGAAGAACAAAAGGAGTTGTTTCACTGATTGAAAAGGTTCGACACGATGCAGATGCCACTACAAATCTCTTCATGCCAGCTGTATATATCCGACAAGAAAACCTGTGTAGCAAATCAATTAAATTGCAAAAGGTACTGAGTTGCCGTGGTGAAAACCATGTACAGTACTCCAGCAGTTCAAGGGCCTTCTGGCAGACACGAATGCTCAAAAATCTAAATATCTTATACTACTGCAAAGTGCGCTGGCTGAGTCGAGGCGAGGTGCAGGATTGCGTGTACGAGCAGAAACACGGAATTAGCTTGTTCATGGAAAAGACGTTTTCAGAGGTATAAGGCCAACCGGACGTCACTGACCCCCATGTGCATCTGCGAGTTTTCGGTTCTTGTCGACATCGTGGCATCTCAATATGCTGAATGTTCAACTTAAGGGACTAGAACATCTAACCAAAGAACTGTTCTGGTTCGTGTCTTCCAGTTCGTTTTCGCTATCGAGATCAAATTGCAACAGTGAGAGACGCAATTATTGCATTTGCAACAATCCTGAAAACGAACATTTACGGCAGGACACTTACGAAGCATTCATTGAGCTGCCGAGATGGGAATTTTCAAAGCGTTTTACAGATTTCGGAGCTCGAATTTGCTCTTATTTTATAGCCCATTGTAGTCGACGACGCGCCGGAAGTTGCGTAAATGAAGTCCATCGAAATGTAACGTGGCTGTGTGGCACTCAAAGTGACACTCAGTGAGGTGAATTTTGCAACTAAACGCACATGCCGACGAAACTGTTTCTTAAACTGATCACATACGCTAGGCTTACTTGACCGTGGAGCACTTGGTCAAAATATCAGTTGCATGACGACAACACGGACCTTGGATAATAAGTATTTTCAATAGTAATTTTTTTTTAATTAGCCGTTGATGTTTCATAATAATAACAAGTACAGAATGTGTAAGTTTAGCTTCGATGCATATGAGGTAGAATGTCTGTATATACACCGTGTATAACTTCAAGTACATGGGCTCCACACTCGGCAAAGATGGACCGTCAGTCAAACAGATAAGAACAATACTTGCCCTGGCCTCGTCAGCAATGACCCGACTAGACACCATCTGGAGGAGCAACACCATCAGCTTCTCCGTAAAAGTCAGGCTATATAGGGCACTTGTCGTCTCCGTAGTCCTTTACGGATGCGAGAGCTGGACATTGACGGCAGATACAGAAAGGAGGATCCAGGCATTAGAAACGAAATGCTACAGGAGGCTATTGTGCATCGCCTACACACAGCACAAAACCAATAACTATGTCAGGCAACAGGTCTTTGCCTGTGTGGGAGATCAGGAGTCACTGCTATCAGTAATGAAGCGCCGTAAGCTCTCTTGTTTCGGACATGTCTCCAGACACAACTCTCTGTCCAAGACCATCTTTTAGGGAACAGTAGAGGGCAAAAGACGCAGAGAGCGACAGAGAAAGTCCAGGGGAGAGAACATAAAGAACTAGACAGGCCACACCCTCACGTCCCTGTCACGCACAATGGAGGACAGAGACAGATGGAAAGCGCGGACTGTGCAAGCGTCTGCTATGACACAGACGACCTCCGGTCACGGGATGTGTGAGTGATTTATATATATATATATATATATACATATATATATATATAGCACACACACACACACACACACACACACACACACACACACACACACACACACACACACACACACACACACACACACACACACACACACTGCTCTATCGCATCAGGAACAACTTAGTGGACATAACAACGACTTCACTCATCGCCGCATCAGCTCGTACCAAAGCAACACATACCGCTACTTCCAAATATTCACCCGCATCGACGCATACAAGCACTCATTCTTTCCAAGCACCATCAAATCATGGAACAAATGCACAAAACAGCTAGTTAGAAAACAATCACTGGACTCATTTACAAAGCATCTCCTCTCTATGCCTGCATAAAGTAATTAATCTATGCTCACGAAGCGATAGGCGCACCGACTATAGGGTCTTCTAATCTATCTAAACTTCACAAAATAACCAGTAAACATAAACCAGCGCTACACCACCCGCTACTTGCGACGTTTCACCCAAGCTCGACAATACTCTAGCCACATTCGTGTGGCTGGTGTAGAGTTATGAACTGAACATAAGAAGAAGATTAAATATCGTGCACACTGCCTAAATTTACATAAACGCACGCATATGTAGTCGTCACTAAAAGAGCAAATAACTGAATGGCTATAAACATGTCAGTGTCATTATATAAATGTCAGTACTATTTTTGAAATAAGTTATGAAAGCAACTTCGCCAATTTTATCTTGTGACATGACGACTTCTCTATAATTCGGTTCCAATGTCAAAATCGACGCCTTTGTAATCGGGAATATGACTGGCCAATGACACGGTAATAAATTCAAAGCACCGTACATTTTGTGGCGTACCAACGAGTTCACGGTGATTGGCGTCTCGAGACCAGCCACTTGTGTGCAATGCTGTCGTCACAGATTACGTTCGAATCCCGAACCAGTCACCGACTTTCATTCTGTTTCATAGCGCTGCATTATTTCAATGGCCGCCTGTGCAAGTTAAGTTTGCGTAACCCCACGTGTAAAACCACAAAGAACTCACTTAACACAAAATATTTTAACAGTCATCAGGCAAATCGAATGCTTTGAACGTGGTTTATGTAACTAGTAAAGCGGGATTTTCACGCGCGCACACGTAATCGAATACGCAGCCATTGAGCGGTGAGCGCGCGCAACCGCGTCACAGCTGACCCGGCCACTGAGAAGCGATCACCTACGACGTGGGCGTGGCCATCGATCCGACGCACTCGTGGGCGAAGCACTGTTTAAGTACGACGGCTGGAAAACTGGACACCGCACTCCTTGTTGGCAGGTACGTCGCCACTGAACCAGCACTTGTAGACACGACAGGAACCGCGACAACTGCAGAAGAGGAATTGCTACAACGTAGTCGTTAAGACAAAGATTGTTCACTACCACACAGCATATCAGGTACAGTGATTTGTGCAGGATGCATCTTCCCTTGTGCTTCTCCGTTAGATGTCATTAACTTTTCATGGCACTGTTGATGACGATTTACCAAACTACCCTAGAGCTAGTCATGTACCCTTTTTCTCAATTCTAGTATAAAGTACACCTGATTCGATATCTTCACTTGCAGGTATCTTCTCTTTATGCATCTTCATTGCTACGTCTGCCTGATTACTACTAGTTGAATACCTATTCTCTTTGCAGTTATATTAAACAAACTTGGTGGCAGATAGTCACAGTTTCGTCTAGTTTGTCACTATGGGTACACTTCAATAAACACATATGATGCCGAGTTTATTATGATTAGCGCAAGGTCGCTGCTTTGTAATGTAACTGTCGGAAGAAGAATGTTGGATGGGAGGAAATACCCAGAATATGATGTTTCTACTTCGTGAAGAACGTGTCGTTATGCTGATTACAACGCGAGCAATTGGAGTTTAGGGTTTGAGAACGTAATGCAATCGTCAGAAATGTTTATTTTGTTTCAAATAATTGAATGCGTTTATTGGTTGTTTAAACAATTCCTGGCATGAAACAAATAGGTGTGCGAAATTATCAGAAATGATTCCCTATCCTACCACATCGCGTTTAGTCAGGTTATAAATATGGAAGAATGTTAATTAAATAAGTACAAGTATCTTTTGATTTATTTATTTAGTATATATAATGTAAGCGTGTACGTACATAAAATATAAATACAGAGTACAATTTACATAAGGATGACACTAGAAAGTCCAAGCATTTGTTTTCATTGTGGTCCTTTTACAGACATAGAGAAATATCGAGGACCAGTTAAATATTTATGGAGTAGAACAGTTCCGACTTCCTAATATTATAATCAAAGCTTAACAGAAGCTAAGGAGAGTGACTCAAAGGTCATTTAAGCAACAAGAACGTCAGTTGCAACAAGAACATCTGGTCATTTGCACTGCAACTCAATAATGGTCTTCCTGCTATAGCACGTTTTGAAGGGGTGAAATATGTTCTTTGTATTGATGCACTGGTCCATCAGTTATCCCTTTCCAGCTCTGTTTATCTGGTCCCTCCATTCGACATCCTCCTCCGACTTTCCAAATCCCAGCGGTCTCGCTCTTTCACCGCCCCTGCTCTGTTTGGTAGTCGTACCGCCTCCATCAGCACTAAGTGACCTGCCTACGACTGCATATATCACCTTCCCCATGATATCTTTCGTCTTGATAGTCCTGCTTAATTCCATCCCTATGACAAACAGAAAAGGAACAAATGTATGCCACTGACTCAAACCGATGATAACCTGAAATCCATTCGACATTCCAGGTTCAACGTGTACTCTTACTTTTGTTCATTCAGACACAAAGGTCAGTGAATCCCAGTGAACTTAGTACAAGTGTAGACATACGGTACGATCACGTGGCAGTAACACCAATGCGTACTTTGGGTTCCAATTCATCTCCGTGCAAAGTACCAACGCGCTAATAATGTACAATATAATAATACATAAGATGTTTTTCTCTAACGACACTACCGTTAGTAATATAATAGAGTACTGCCATAGCGGTCCTAAATGTAAATATGTTCAGAGTTAATACGGTGGTTTCTACTGGGAGGGATTGAGTACGTACGTATTGACAATCGACGAACCAGTATCATAACAATATAACAGATACACCTTTGTACATTCCGATCACGTTGTTACTGTTATCACCGTCCTCGCAAGCCAGGGCTGTTTGCCATGCAAAACTAGCCCTGACAGATCTCCTACGTGAAGTGCGGAATTTAGCCGAGTCAAACTAGTAAATATGTGACTTCGCCAGTCGCGTAAACAAACAGACGCGCTAAGTCTGCGTTTATTGTGTTATGTAGGTTGGTTGTTAGTTTTATAGTTGTAGTTAGTTGTAGTTAGTTGTAGTTTATCAGTTGTTTTGTAGATGGGCACATGTGAATAATGGCGCAGTTGGATAACCAAATAAGCCACCTTGACAGCGTGTCGTTTAATCGTTATCATCCTTATATACACACTGACACAGTGGGGACTGGACAACGAGGCAGAGGCCCTCGCTGTATATGAGACAACTGTCAGACCATACGACACTGAGGCCAGGCTGAAGAGGACTGGTCTATTAATGAATGAGAGATATCCCTATCTTGGTGCCTCTCCAGACAGTGTGAGATCATGTGGTTGTCATAGCGATAATCTGATTGAAGTAAAATGTCCATTTTCATTGAAGGGACAGGATCCCATAAAACTTGGTGACAGTAGCTTCTGCATTGACAGACAAGAGAATTTGAAGAAAGGTCACAGGTATTACTCCCTGATTCAATTGCAGATGGAAGTCGCTGGTATGACTGAGTGTGATCTGGTCATTTATACAGGGGTTGCCAACAAGATTTACATAACTTCAGTAACAAAGGATGATGCCTTTTGCAGACACATGGTTAATAAGTGTTTTAATCATGTGAAGCTTGAGTTGCTGTCTACAACAATTGAGAAAAAAATTTGGGCAAACCAACAGAGACCATGGGAATTTGCTTTTGTGGAAAGCATGTTTCTTCAGTTTCTTGTATTTTCTCTTCCTCGGTTTTCTGGACCATTCTTCTATTTGTTCTCTTGAATCTTTCCTCAACCACGTGACGCTCGCAACCAACTGCAGCTGTCTTGAAGGCAAACAATGAAGGGTCATAACCTGGATAAGTAGGTCCAATTTAGAAAAGAAGAAGACCAGAATTTGACCCAATCATTTCAAATAATATATACTGTACATATATACATCCATGTTAAAAAATACAAACATATAACCTTATGGTAAACATGGTATAATGTACGCTAAATAACAAAAAGTAGGGTCAAGAGACTCCTCTAAGACTATAGTAGTCGCTATCGAGGAGCCATCTTATGTTATAGAAATGTAATTGAATCAATACATCATCCACATCAAATTCTTCCACAAAAACATAATGTGAATGGGAGCATGTGTGTGGTGTGAGCAAGCTTACATGATTATTGTGTTTGTCGCTAAGGGACTGTTTTGTATTGTATCAAGTTGACATGTGGTTGTCGGTTCTTAATTTTGCATACGTATATAGCAGTTTTGCTTTGTGCATGTTACTTGATAATTGTATAAAAAAATTAGTTTATATTTTATTCTTGACTCTTATATCATGATAATGTACCTCATAGTTAAACATTATCCTCCAGTCTTGTAAATAAACTGGTAAGTCATTGTGTAAATATTTATAGTAAAATTTTTATTGTTGTAATTTAACGATGTCGTCTACTTTTAATTAATAAGTTGAGTTGTTTGTGAAGTGGTTCTGTGTGGGAAATACAATTACTGAAAAAGGTGATAATTCTCAGGGATTTTTTTGAAGTTTTATTATTCTATTTGATTGAACGCATCACGCCATGATGCAATAATTAATGATATTATTTTAATACGAAGAGGTATCACGTGTTTCAATTTGTTTAAAATGCCAATTGTTTTAGAACAAGCATTTGATATTTGTCAGCGTGTTTTTTTTCAGTTTACATGTTTATCTATAATTAAACCAAAAGAAATTAATTCTTTGACTTCCTGTACAGAAGTGGTCGCTACAAATCCTGGTGTGTTTTTTGAATGTCCAATACATACGATGGATAGGTGGGATCCATTTCTCTCTTATTTCACAATCAAGTGGTATTCTATAAAATCTAACAGTACACACTTTTGATAAACGATTTGTACATCCAACAGCACAACAACTTGATGGCATTGTGAAGTATATTTCACGGGAGCGCCAAAACAAAAACACGAATTTTCCGTGTTGCGCTCCTGCAGCGAGAGCGTTCTGCCCTACAAACAAACCGCAACTTGCTTTTAATTTATTCATGACGTCAATACGCAACCCCGAACATAATTACCCGTTCGCCCATTAGCACGAGCAGCTGAACAGTGTTGTGTATTCGAATAATTGTTTCTACTTCCTAAACATTGTAACACGAGCCATGGGTGGTTGCTGCCAACCACTGATTTTGTGAACGATTTCATAGGCTGAGCTTAAATTCAGAGTTTCGCAAAGCGATCAGCCAGGGGGTACTGCTGGCTGGTACTGACGTAATCAGCAGCGGTGACCCCTGGCGGGCGAGGATGATTATCACTGCTATTACCATTGATAATGTTGCTGTAGGCAAGTCAAACATGCGATTCGGTTAAACTGGTTCACACCGTTCAACATGCAATGGCCAAACGGGAACACCACCAAATCAATACGTTGTTCCTGTGAACATTATCAGAAGGAAACATTTTTTTATCCTCCCACATCCCTCATTTCAGATGCAAATCCTCAGTCAGTTGAGACTAGACGGAATATTGGAAGAAGAAGCATATTTAATTTACCTGTTGACCGACATAACGACGACAAAAGTCTTTCTGTCAGTTGGTGTATCTTTCATTTCACGCGTGGAACAACTGGAGCAGAATTGTAGTTTCACTAGAGAATCACTGCACTGGTTAATTAGTCTAATCCACAGATGCAGAAGTCGTTGTGTACATTGAACGAAGAGGTGATTCACATTATGTGAACGTTTAGAGCGAGCTTTAGATGAATACAGAGAGAAAACATAGACTGAAAATTTAGAGAGAGACATAAGAATACGCGTTGAGATAGACGAATGACGCCTCACAATAAGGCTCTGATATGTCAGGATTCAATAGAAGAGATTGTGGAGAGGTTTAGAAAACAAAGCAATAACAAGTGGTATATGTCCTCGTCGTACCAATCATTTCGATCAGTGACGTCACTTACATTATTGAGCACTAAAAGCACAAAGTTGTTGACAAACCTTAAAAACAAGGTGTTTTATATTTAATGGGGGACGTGGAGACAGGTAGACGTGTACACATATTATATAGTGATAGAAAACGCATAGGCCTACACATAAACGCACGCAAGCATGTCTGCGTGCATGCATAGTTGCATACATACATACACACATACATACACACATATATGCATGCATACATGCACGCACACACACACACACACACACACACATACATGTATGTATGCATGCATGCATGATCCATAGTTCCATACATTCTTGCATACGCGCAGACACACGAACAACAATGCGTGTGTGCAAGACATGCATCTATTTGTGCGTGCTGGCTTGTACATGCACGTGAGTGTGTGCTTTTCTGCTAGGTGACGGCTAGTTAACGAACTGTGCGCTAAAAAAAACTCTGACATTTCAATATGGCCTAATCGGTTAAGGACAATAAATAATTAATTAAATGATTGAATGATTGGCGCAATTTGTTCTTAAATAAATAATCAGCATATCCAGAAACGGTGCCATTAACTTGATTAAAGGCCATATCCTGGAAGAAAAAAAATTGCTAATAAGTATAAAAATATGCATGTATATATGTGTTCTGCAATATAATGACAACCCCAAAGTCACACATTTGCTGAAACATTTCTAAAATTGACATTAAACGGGACCTGTCTTGGTGCAGGCTTCGAAAAGTCTGTTTTCCGGAAATGCCGCGAGGGGCAGAATCGTGACGTCAGTTGTGGAAAACATTCCCGGGATCGCAAGCGTTCTCGGCGGCTGGATTTCTTTGGTGGATGTTTGAACTGGTATACATTTATTCACATGTAGAAATGGTGAACAAATGTGTTGTTGGAAACTGCAACAATTCGAATCTGACTGGCCATTCTGTGCACAAATTTCCCAAAGAGCCAGTTACTCGGCAGAAATGGGAACGTTTTGTTCGAAACGGCAGGGCCGACTGGACGCATTATTTGTGGTTCGCATTTCGTTGCGCCTGACGACTTCAAAGGCTTCGTACAATGGAAGATGGGTTTCAGGCGTAAGTCAGATGTAAAGAAATCTGCCGTTCCTTTGAAGAACACAACAGAGGCGAAGCCTAAGGCGAATCGGTTACCGGCGAATCTGCGCAAGTGGGCCCGGTCAGTTGTCGGAGCATCTTCACTGGTTCGTGTCTATACGGTGCCACAACGTGCTGACTAACATCAACATTGTCGATCTCGGCAATGTCATCCTCACTGTCACCGAAATATATGATCAGACGTTTCGTGATCCGTGTCAAAATTGATATCGCTCTCTGAATTACTCGAGTAAGCCGCCATTTGTATCGAGTTGTTTACATGACACCGCGCGACTGGGCAGAGCCACAGGCGTGAAGCCGCTGCACAAACTGACGGCGGAACCACAACTGACGTCACGTTTCAGCAACAAATGCAAACCCAGCATCGCTCGGGAGTTTCCGTAAAATGGCAAATTTAAAGGCTCTTTTTATGTCGTATGCACATATACGATATTTAAACATTTTGGCACTATCATCATTTGAAAGGGTATCAACCATTTGTTATTAAGGGACAGAGCACATTTTATTCCAGGATATGGCCTTTAAGACTTTGATATCAGCTCGTTATTATGCCGCGTTATATAACAAACTGAAATTATTTATGATATTATAGCAAGTAACTCCCGACATTTCACTAATTTAGAAATGCAATGTAACAACTATTCGACATTATGACTGGATGTTTGTTTACATTGCATAAGTAAGTAGAAATATGACATGTTACACTCGTAAATCCTATCGATCGCATCACGGGCCGGTCAAAGAAATAATTTAGGTAAAACCAATATCGATTTACATGGTCGTTTCGCCGATAACTAATTAAAATGTTTATGTAAGGCCCGCCCGTGTTCTTTCAATAACAAATGAAGCATAATTGCTATGGCTACAAAATCGACTAATAATTGTGTTGCCTATCGATCACTAAGCAAGACGCCATTGCTCGAGGCGGGCTCGGCTGTCAAGATATAATATACTGGATGGTCTATCCTCGTGGGAAGCCGGGGCGAATCCCGGATGATGTTATCCTTTCTTTCACATCGCTTTCATTCGTCTCTACGAGGACCAGGAGGCATTGCCTTCACGGCGGCGTGGTGTTATGGCGTACAAAAAAGTGGATCAATTTTATCTTGCCCTGCGTTTAAGTATATTATCTCGGGGTTCTGTGCCATCCATCATTTGCAAGCGACACTTTGCTACATAGTGCTGCATCAGGACAGGTCCTCGTAGGGTTCGTTGTGTGCAGGTGAGATTATGTAATGAATGTGTTGCTGCCTGTTAATTATAGCCGGTGGCCATGCCTTGCCGCCGACGGTGTTATTGGCAGTGGAGTGCATACGAAAGGAAGGTACATCATTAATATAATCGTCATCATCGTCTTCTTCGTATGGTCTATTCATCTCAATCTCTGCTGGCTCCAACCATCTTTTTAAAGACGTATATATATTCCTCGTTGTCGTTTGCAGTTCGCTAGGCTCTAGTCTCATGCTTACCTTTTGAAGGTCGACAAACGTAGATGCCGTCTACACCGGCTTGCTCTTCACGTTTCCGAATATAACAAGGCGGGTCTTTAATAGTGGCGAATATAAACAGAAAATGGATTATTGATAAAAAAAAATTATTCTAAATAATAATTGTTTTAATGTGTCTATGTCCGTGCGTGCACGCGTCTATGTGACTTTGTGGCGTGTGTGTATGCATACGTGCGTGCATGTGCGTGCGTGCGCGTTTGTATGTGCGCGTGCGTGCGCTGCGTGTGCGTGTGCGCGCGTGCGTGCGTGTGTCAGACGTCAAATATAACACACTATACTGCATGGTGGTCTGATGCACATTTTCAACACTGAAGCAATTCAAGAGCAGCTATTTAATTAGTTATCCACGACTATCTGGTTTCCTTCTACCAATACACCCCCAGAACGAACGGGCGAGAACTTTTTGTGGCAGCTACTATTAAACATATTATCCCCCGATTTCCATTGGCCAATGGCCACGTAAGCAGTTTTATTTTTATAATATTAAAATGTAATAAGATAATTTTATTATTTGCTCTATCTCATTTTTTATAAGTAGTAGTAGTAGGCATCCTGCAGTCTCGTAAGACTATGGATCTGCGCCTTGGTGTCGGAGAACAGTTATTCGCTGGACAGCGTCTGTTGTGAATGTACAGGCCGATTCTTGAGTGGCAGTCTTTATTGCATTTGCTGCACTTGAAGGCGCTCTCAGCTCTGTTCTCAGCCTGGATGTTTTTTTTGCGGTTACGTTTTTCTTCTGCTAGCCTACGAATATTCTTCTCTCCTTTTTTGAGACCCCTGTGTAGTTCCTGCCTCCATGTGGATCAGTCCCCAGCAAGCTCCTCCCAGTTGTCAACATCCATGTCTAGTGCCTTCAAGTCACGTTTGTTTTCGTCCTTGAAGCGCAGATGGTGACGTCCTGCAGCGCTCTTTCTCGTGACCAGCTCTCCGTAGAGAATGTCGTTTGGAAGTCTCTCATCTTCCATCCGATGCACGTGGCCGAGCCAGATCTCCTGTGCATGTACATTCCCTCTGTCGAAGATCCAAAGGCGTGCTTCAACATAAGGGCAAAGAATATCCCAAAGAGGGTTGGGCCGAGGATGCATCCCGGTTTGACGCCACTGGTAACGTTAAAAGTGTCTGAGGTAGAACTGTCATACAGACTTGTACCTCTCTTACCATCGTGTAATGACCTGATTACGCTGCAGAACTTTGGGGGCATCCTATCTTCTCACAAGGTCGAAGGCTTTGGTAAGATCGATGAAGGCAATGTAAAGCGGCTTCTTCTGTTCCCTGCATTTCTCCTGTAACTGTCGAAGCGAAAAGATCAAGTCACTAGTTGATCTATTTACTCTGAAGCCACACTGGAATTCGGTGTAGACTCTGTCAGCAAGTATGTGTAGTCTGTTCGGGATGACACGAGCAAACAACTTGCCAACTACGCTCAGGAGTGAGATGCCTCTGTAATTGTTGCAGTCACTCATGTCTCCTTTATTCTTGTAATGCGTGATGATGTTGGCGTCCCTCATGTCTTGCGGCATGGCTCCTTCACTCCAGCACTGACAAAGAAGTACGTTCGAGTATAGTGCTCTTGCCGCACTTGATGATTTCGGGTGGAATTCTATCGCTTCCAGATGCATTTCCACTGGAGAGGTAGTCGATAGCCTTGCTGGGTTCCTTATTTAATCGTTATTGCTGTAGTATATTTACTGTCAAAAAGAAGTCATATTTCATTTTTTAAATTGACTATTTAGTGATTTTCATGACGTAAAGCGATTTTCATGACGTAAAGCGATATATGTACATTACCTAAGACTGGCGTATTCTATTTCATAGCCCCAAAATTACAAAACTAAATGGCATGATCACTGCAATAACACCTCTTGTATGGGTAAATTTTTATATTTTACCAATATATTATTCATGTACTAATACATTTAGTTTTGATGAGTCCCAATCAAATAGGTACTTACCCAATGGAAATCGTTGTGCAATCTCGTAACACAACTGTATCTAGTTCCAAGCCGAGGACAATCCAACATATCAATATTCTGCAATCCCTACTGTTATTGTCGTTGTTATTGTCAGTATAGTCAGTATCATCCTCGCCAAAATCAATATCACCCACACCTACAATGTGTGTGTTTGTATGTGTGTGTGTGTGTGTGTGTGTGTGTGTGTGTGTGTGTGTGTGTGTGTGTGTGTGTGTGTGTGTGTGTGTGTGTGTGTGTGTGTGTGAGTGTGTGCGTGTGTGTGTCAATTCCTGATATTTCCGTAAACATCTTGATCATATTAGTAATTATTTACCACTCTATGGCCAGATTTATTTTTAATGTCAGTTTCGGCAATGAGGCGCTGTCTTCGGGCCATGCGCTGGCACACAGAAATGTTATCGGCTCGTCGCTTGCCAAAGTTTGCCGGAAGTATCTTGTCGCCCTGCGCGTTACCTTTATTACGTCGATACCGTTTTTATGTCAGCTCTGGTCGGTTTATCAATGCTTCTTATTGGTGTTGATCGGTTAATTATGCGGTTGGTCGTCTGGTTTGGTAACGTTTAAATTACGCGCAGCAGGATATCATCGTATTACACGAAGAACTGGTCGTCGACGGATGCCGGCTTTGCAACGTTTAGTGTCTGGATGTTTCTCTGACATTGTGGTGCTAGATAAATATAGAGATGTCTGTTGGCACTTCCCCAACACTATACAGCCGCTATAGGATCTATAGAACGGCTAACATATTCGAACGGCTAACATATTTAGATTCACAATTTGTTGTTCCGTTATACTCCTGAATGGAGTCATCTACCGCACAGCTGCCATGAACGATGCTTGCTCGCCACCTCACACCTACCCAACGGGTAGCAGGCCAGCGGGTGAAGTTCTGCCGTAGGAGGGTTAGAACAAAAACAAGTGGAATGGAAATAGTCAGCACGAGTTGTTTTTGTTTCGTGTTAGTCCAAGACGTGCTATCATCGTCCACCTCCGTTTGGTGTTATATTTTACTTCCAACGACATGGATACCAGGTAGAAAGATGCACGGCGTTTGTGTTGCATTCAGGGCGCGGAGAGCAAGCCTGGGGACCATGTTCCCTGAGACAATGAGTTCATAGCGAGAATCCATCATTAAGCAGAACCCGTTGTTAAATCTAAGGCGCCTATACAAAATTCGATAAGCCGCCGCTGTATCATAGAAGAGGCTATTTCTATGACACACCGCCGTGTTATAGAGGACACTATTTCTGTGACACACCGCCGTGTCACAGAGGACACTATTTCTGTGACACATACACCGCCGTATCATAGAGGACACTATTTCTGTGGCACACCGCCATGTCATAGCGGACACTATTTCTTTGACACACCGCCGTGTCATAGCGGACACTATTTCTGTGACACACAGGCGGTAGTGCCCAGGTGGCGCCTCTGTTGTTGACAGTTTTCAGTAGGCTTATACAAGATTACTGTTGATGAGCGATATCGACTTTAAATAGCAACATCGGATTTATCTTAATTTGTTTTGCTGCGCTGCAATTATGAGCTCAAAGTACACATATATGAGAAAATGAACCGGTACAAGTGCAAATGACAATGGCGGATAGATCCGTCTGGAGACAGATATTTTGATCCCGCAGAGTTAGACAAATGTGACCAACAAGGGATGAGATGGAATGTAGCCTAACATTCGAAAGATATAGCCAATGAGAAGTGAACAAAATTACACAACCTTCAAAATGTAAATTCGAACACGATTCGAACACGAACACGGTTTGTCCGGCTCTCTCCTTCACGCCACTGGCCGTTGCATATGTTGTCGACAACTAGTTCAGGCTGGTAGTCGCTGCCTCGACGCTCCCAGAAGTACTTATCTCTCCACCCGACTAAATCCCAGGGCCAGCTGCGGCCCTAACTTTACAGTGAGCGAGTCAGTCTTGATCGCTCGCGTGCCGCGAAGGTCATTCCAGGTAGTGATATTACGTTATTTGATGGTATTAGATACAGCCGGCGATGTATTCTTGTGCAATTACGAGCTCAAAGGGACACTTGATTAAAATGACTTGATAGGCGCCGGCCTGGGTGATAGAGATAAGCTCCGTCTGTGTCTAGCCGATTGTTTGTGCCGTGATCCGTGGCGTTATTGGACTCGATGTTGTTCGCTGTTACAAACTCAACGACACGCAGGTTGGCGCTTTCCCAATTGAACATACATGTAAACTTTCCATTGATCTCGTATCAATGAACTGAACCAAAAACCTGTACACTATTTATAGTTTTTTTTCTGCCGTCACCGAGCTTATTTGATGTAGTGAATGCAGACAAACTATAAATAGCATACAGGATGTGTGGTTCAGTAACTGATATAGTATCAGTTAAGCGAACGTTTAGTTGTATATGTTACATCAAGAGGTGTTAGTCAAATATAACATGGACTTGCTCTTGTAAGATGTCTGGAGCTTCTTCATTGGAAAGAAGCAAATGCGTTATTCAACCAAAATGCCAATGAGTACTTTCGTGTTCTCTTTCTTCTAGACAGCTACTTAGATTACGTAAGTATAGTCGTAAAACAAATGCGACTAAAATCACAGTAGGGTTTACGTTGCTTCTGCTATTCCGAGATCACTATGCGTTATACATTAGAACCCATAGAATCGATACTGTGTGTAAAGCTGGGATGTGTGACGTCATACGCAATCAGAACAAATCGTTGTGATTTCAGCAACATCCATATTAATTTGTATTTATTGTTATTTAACGTATTTTCATTTGCAAAGTTAAAATGCCGCAATGAATTGCGTACCAATATGTGTGTTACATATAATATAACTTTCCATTTCTCGTGCACTCAACAATTCGCCCTTTAACGTGCAATAGGTAACAACACTACAATATCATTTTAAAAGACTGCATGTTTCACCCACACAAAGATTACTCTCTTGTGACACTTCTCTGCAGTGAAAAGAATAGCATACATATGAATAAGAGATGATCACGTCGAACATATATCCAGTTTCAAATGCCAAGTTCGGGTGACGGATTTTCAGCAAAAGGTAACCAAACGTTGTGGCTGTTGAGAAAACCCAGGACACTTATTGATGACAGAAACCTATCGCATTGATGTTATCTGACCCATTTGTAGTACAGGTCCGTCTGGTGGCAACACAAATGCTGACAAGGAGTAGGTTTCGTGAATTGTTAACTGTGCAGATGGTCTGTGCTGAATGTTTCAGCTAGTGTAGGCGCAATATACAGTCTCCGGAGCGCTTACACGGAATGCACAACCATTTCCGTTAACTGGCACGGACACCATTGGGGGTTTCTTATAATTAAAATGTCCGAATTATCTTACTTGTTCTATTTCAGAGGACATCTAAATAAACTATGTTTAAATTCATGATTTAAATGTTATATAGTATATATATATATATAAATATATATATATATATATGCAGTAGTGCCGCGATAAGCGCTCCGGTCTCTCAACAGAGAGAACGCGGGTTCGAATCCTGTGCGGCGGTGTCGAACCTTGGGCAAGTTCGAATATTCTACATTGCTTCAGTTCATTCAGCTGTACGAATGAGTACCTGGGTATAGACAATGTTGGTTATTTGAGTAAGAATCGTCTTCGCGCATTAATTGTAGCGTAGCTGAATGCTTCCCAGAGAAGTCGAGATGGTGTTCGATTGAACAGGTCTGCCAGGGAGTAAAGTCTAAAGCGCTTTGAACAGTCCTGAGGACTGGATTCTGCGCCATATAAGAACTTACCTTTACTTTTACTTTTTTATCTAGGTTTAAAGTCAGAAAGTGTATAAGACGTGAATTTGGAGGACTCATCATTCATCATAATATTATAACAAACGTCATATTTCAATAATACAAAACTGAAGAGCTATTGGCGTTAAACGAATTTTGTACATGGCATATTTAAAATGCATCGCTAAAATGTGTATTTTTTTAATTATCAAAAGTACATGTAGGCAAAGGAAAGTGTGGCTCGGTATACAGACTGGGGACTGTTCAAAGCAGTTTACACTTCCTGACAAACCTGTGCAATCGAACACCATCTCGACTTCTCTGGGAAGCATTCAGCTACGCTGCAATTACTGTGCGCAGACTCATCGTGCACAAGTATCTACCATTGTCTACAGCCAGGTAATCATTCACACAGCCAAATGAACTAGAGCATCGTAGAGTGGTCGAATTTGCCTATTGTACGACTCTCGTATGACTGTCTATGGCTCTGACAGAACAAGAGAACAACCAGGCAGACATATCTAAGTCCACGGCTGAGATGGGAGGAATGTGGAAAGCGAACTTTGACTGGGAGTGAAGAACAAGAGCGAGAGATGAGGAGTGGGGAAGACAGAGAAACGGAACAAGCGATGGAGGAATGAAAAAAAAACATATCGAGTATCAGGCCAGTTTCAATACAGAATTCAGAGACAATAAGGGAAGCATACATATTCATAGTCAAAACAGAAAAGAAAGGCAAGCTCTCAAACGTGAAACAGAGTTGACGGACAGGCCTGCATAACACCATGGAAGAGATTAAAACCAAACATAAACCTGAAAAGACACTCCCCAGAGTGTAGCAATATATGTCACACGATAGATCCTTCATAGGAACCACACAAGGGAAAGAAAATTGTGAAATCAAAGACTATCTAATAGAGGTTGATATGGGAAGACACAAAAAGGTTTAATGCAACATTCTACCGAGAGCGGAAATGGAGAAGTGTTGTTTCGCTAGTACGATCTAGTCGAAGCGAAGAGGATTAAATAATAAATAAGTAGGTCAAAACAAAATCATACGTACGAGACATAGTAAATAACTATCCTTGGTAGACCAGTCCTTCCTCAATATATGCATATATATATATATATAGTATTTTAGATGAGCCCACTGTGTTAGTTTGGCGATGGCTAAGGGTAGATTGTCAGCAATTTTATACAACTGAATAACTTCATAACATGACTACGGTGCCGTTTCCTTCATCTTATGCTGGTAAACGTTGATAGCCATCTAGCTGGTCCGGACGAACAAACGTGTAGGGTGTTCTTTAGGAGAGCAGTCCCATAAATAGGGCTACCAAGAAGGAAGGGGTTTCGCAGCGCGGGAACATTTGGTTCTCCACATCCATATTTGCTCAACTTGATAGGTTGCGTGGTACTTGGTTCATGTAGAAATGTTTTCTTTGTGGCGTCGATTGAAAGTCCGAATAACTATTCAATAGGCATCTACATGGCATCGAACATATTCTGTAGATCTTGTCTTATTTGGTCTGGTCTGTTCTGGTCTTGTGTGATCTTTTCATGTTTCGACTTGTATTGGTTTGTAATGGTACTGACCAAAACTCATAGGGAGTCAAAAGATCTTATGCAGACTGGGCGAGAACAGTACAGTCTACCACTGGCGCGGGAACGATATTCAAATTGAGGGGGGCTACCGCGCCAATGCAGTCTACTACGTACTGAACTTCAACGATGATTCCTTACATTGGCTGGAGTGACGAAGGGTTCGTACCCCCGGTATGGCAAGGATTCCGCTTGACCAGACGAAATTAAATAATTGCAATAAAAATCATGAAAACTAATGTCAATACAAATAATTCCTCCTTACCACTGAGCTCGTCACTCCTGGACGGTACATACTCTTCGCTTTCCAGTACACAATCAGTCTCAATTCCCATAATTACCCCTGCTGTGACAGGTGTAAACGGGTTCGGTTTAACTGCCGGTTCACAGAATCCTATTTTCGAAATCCAATGTTGGATCTGTCGCTGGCTGACGTGGCTAACAAATTATTTATTGATTGGCTGACTCGAAATGTGTTGCCAAATAACAACATTAAATATGTTTATTCTAAAAATAATCCAACCGATGGAAATGGGGGACACCCCCTCTCACTTCGGGAGTCATTTCACTCCGCACTTCACCTGTACATCATGGACACAATTACTATATGTATTTATTACACATTCAAAAGTGCACGTGTAACAAAAGTGTGTGTAAGTAAGCAAAAACGGAGCTATATCCCTTCTTGATCAACCACGCTACGGGTCTATACTTGTAACCATTACATAAGTATTACATTTCGGCTGTATGCGCCTGCAACGACGGATCCGATGTAAAGGGCCGACAACATCCCGTGCCAGGAATAGGCCGTTGCACAGTGCGCATGTGCGCGCAAGTGCAGTGAACAATTTGAGCTGCCACTTTGACCATCAGTTGCGTTGTCTAGCCAGGAGTATTGGCTCCGAGTTTTAGTGTCCGTGTTTTCTTATTCCTATTATATTTGTCATGCAAACAATGCCACAAGTAATTACATTTATCTTAATACTACGTACTATAGCAATTAAAATGTTAAACTGTAATGTATTATTAGTGCAAACCACTTTAGCTGTCCCGCCTTCTTCTGCCTACTTCTGATACGGGACAACTATCTGCACGCCACACCGGGCGTGTTGTACTTGGCTCAAATGACAGGTTGTTTTTATAGCAAGTGTGTTGACAAATGCGACACGCCGTTGAGTAATGCACTGTTATGCATGCGGCTATAAAAATAACCGCCTTTAAATATATCCATTTCAGTCAAGAATGCTTCAATTCGATGCACTTTCCGTCCCTATAAATTGACTTGTAATGTTCGCGCTAATGAATGACTCAAACAGATACGGACACCGTGACTCAGCTCTTGTGCTACGCCATTGCTAGGCAAACCTGTGCGTATTCTCGTGAAAGCGCGGGTGTGATTATTGATGTGTGAGAATCGTATCGATTATTCGCGAGCTTGATATTAAAATCGAGGGTTTTACACGCGAGTTACATATTGTGACAAACAAGATATCAGCGTACATACAACCTTTCTTTGGTTCGTGATCAAACACTGTCGGCTAACAACACGCGCATACACGCACTGCAGCCTACGCATGAATGCAAACACCGCAAATTCTTGTATCGCTACAGGAAATGCCAGAAATTCGTTTCGTGGCGTCATGTTTTTTTCACACTGGCGTGCATGCGTAACAGTGATAGAAAGCAAGTGACATAGGAGAAGGTTTGGTAATATGAGTCACTTTATTCACACTGATATTCTGGAGCCGTATGTCCAGATATTTGCTGTATGTAAAGTTACTGCACGCGTAGTTCCCCAAATGGCTCATATTAAATCAAGCGTTGAAAACATGACGCACACGCACACGCACACACACACACACACACACACTCACACACATTTATTGTAATACGCGCACGGCCACATGCACGCACGCACGTACAAAACGCTCACATAGGCCTGTAGCGTGATTGTTTTTTGAGCGGTGCTGCATTTGTTCGGTATGGGATTTAATGAACTTATAAACAAGCTTAACATATTTATTTAAAACTTCAGTTACGTCATACAAACATAAATATAAACATGAAGAATTATGATAACAGTGTCATACATAAATTGAATGGCCAATTAAAAAGTGAACAACTTCACCACTCATTGACAATAGAAATACAGAAAGCGAGCTGTCATGATACTTGACACTACATTGACGACTTAATGCGTATAGTGGCAGCATTAACCTAGCAGTAGTGACAGTATTAACTTGTAGAAAGAGTGATTATACTTTAACCTGTGGAAAAGTACTAGTGGCCCTACCTACTTGATTCTAAACCTCAGTCACGACAAACTCTTAACCTAACTGTGTCAACACCATGATATGGTACTCCAGGAACTTCACACATGCAGGCAGTTTGTTTAATGTGCACTTAAGTGGTACAAATCAAGCTTTATTCAATAAATCACCAGTGAGAGGGATGTTAGACATAAACTGTGAGCCAAATACAATCGTTTTACTTAATTAAATAAAGTATGTTAATTGTACGTTTGCATCACAATGTGCACATCAAATGAACCATAACTTGACTACATGTCTTAATTATTAATATATGCAGAATTAATTCATATATTATAAATGCTAAATTTGAGGTACCCAATAGTGCCACATCGTAACTGAAACAATACGTGTGTTTGTGTGTGTGTGTGTGTGTGTGTGTGTGTGTGTGTATGTGTGTGTGTGTGTTTGTGTGTGTGTATGTGTGTGTGTGGGTGTGCGTGTGCGTAGGCGTCTTATGAGTAGTAAAGCTACATAACAATATTTTCTACACCACATTAATTTTGGGGGTCTGAAGTTGAAATTTGTTTAGGAAATGTAACAACGTAGTATCTTTGTTTTTCAATAGAATAGTCATTACATCAACTAGACATGTCACGTTGTTCTAATATGAACAATGCGATACATAAATGCAAGACGTATACAATATTTAACTAACATATGTGTATTTAGCTCATAATTAATGTCTGAAAACCCTCTCGCAAGTAATTCATTGAACAAATAATGATATTTTATTAGCTTAATGCAAATTAACCAACAGCAGCTTGTATGTTCTAACTATGGTTATGTAAGCTACACATTGCGTAGAATAATTCCTCCAAACAATATTGATATAGGATGATTAATTAAATATATAATAATTTGTACGATATGGATAATTACGCTTATGTTTTGCTAGGACACTCAAAGTTTTGTTACTTGCATATTTTACTAAGGGCTCTCATCTTATTATTTATTCAAAAAATGAAGAGGTCAATGCATCAAATGTCACATTCGGTTGAATTCACATGGAATGACCCAACTATGCAATCTATGCCACCGTCTCACTCACATCCATTACTTACCCATCGACTATCACCGCCAAATGTTATGAGAATGAGATAAGTCCCCATTACATTAAAAGATAACATATGTTCATATTAAATGAACAGCATGTGGTTCATATTGCCCAGAAGGTAATCCAGTTCCCTTGCTTCCTATAGCTATAGCCGGGAAATATACTATGTATGCTTACATTATCGCCCATGACACGATAATAAACTCATCATAAACGCCATTCGTGTTGGTGTAGATTACAAACGTATCATCTATATTCATTCAACATGCGGAAATCGTAAGAAATGTTGCTAATTGTTATTCACGTAAATATTTATAAATTTTGTTGTCTTACCATTGCACATTTTGCTGGCGTGTTCCACAACCTTCCTTAACTCAGTACGTAATCGCTAGATGGCAACATTTGGTGTACCATTTCTGAGTTATGGAAGTGGCCTATATTTTCTGATGGCTCATATTACCGAACCTTCACTATTTTATTTATCTCAAAACGACACCTCACCAACTCCGGTACAATGGTAGTAAACTACAAAATTATAACTAGTATAACGAATTATGTTTTGTTGTGTAGACAGATTAATGATCCCATATACCTTAGATATCACCACACATTAATAAAACGTGGGCCTAAATAACATTAGAGATTTAAAAAAAAAAAAAATTTATAACTGATGTGTCTGTAAGGAACTAGCAGCGTATATTTATGTAACAGTGCACTTGACCAAATTACAACATGGTGCGTGATATTTGTTATAATTTGTGTCACGTAATCATGACCGCGAAACAACAGTGATGTGTTTAGTACGTTCTCGGTTATGGAAAATATTTACAGTTAAAAACGAACGAAGGCACATTTTATAATTGGTTGAAATGATGATCAGTATACTGCCACGTCTAGTGACGTTGCTATTCCTATGGATGCCATCCTCGAATATTCCAATATCAGCTACACTAATAAATTATGTAGGCCCATTCAACAAAGTGGACGTTTTGTCACACTAAGATATTACGTTAAACCAAATTGGTACATTAAACCAAATTATAAAAACGTAACCGAGAACCGGTTCACTAACATTCTGATGAGCTCAGAAGCCCGATTTTGCTCTTGAAAATAGATTTCTCTCCTTAACAATGATTTTGTATACTGAAAACTGCCAACACCAGGGTGCGCCACCGTGACACATCCGCCGGTGTGTCACGGAAATAGTCTCATCGGTGATACGTGGTAGTGTGTTATTTTACAATTGCTCTTTAACTTGAATAACGGATTCTGTTTAATGATGGATTTCCTAATAATAATAATATAAATTCATTATCTTTGTGAAACGATCCCAGAACTCCACTAATTCCTCGCCCTCGAAAACATACTTATAGACGCCAACATCATCACCAATCTAGATTTTGGTCCTGCGTGACGGCCATCTTGGATCCTAAAAAAGCCAAGCGGGTAGCAAATGGCCACCCACCCAAAATTTCATCTAAACAATAAGAACTATCGAAAAAAAAAAAACTATTGTAAACAGGCATTGCAAGGTTCCCGGGCAAAGCCACCGGATTATTCCCAGATATGTCACGTGAGACGGCCTCTCCTGTTGCAGGTCGGCCATCATGAGTCCTCTCTCTGGGTGTGTACTCGTGCTCCTCCTGGTCGCCGCCAGCTGTCTCTCCGTGCAGGACACGAGGCGGCGGACGATACGGGGCTTCCGGGTGGGCGCCGCCGACAGATTCAGTCACGGCTTCGGCAAGAGAGTCGCCGAGCCGCTTGGAGACGCCCTTTCACAGAGACTTGGGTAAGTTGTCGTACTCAACTTTTACTTTCATATGTGGTCCGCCACAGCGGACCGGGTATATAAGTTGCACGGGCCTGTTCTGCACGTGAACCAACTAAATATGGCTGTCCAGGCCACGTCCCACCAACCAGTGATTATGGCAGAAACTCACACCGTACAAACTCGCCTTTCAAGGACCAGTTTATTTTCCTTGAGAAATAATCCAAACCTAATAAAATGTACGTATCAAAGAAGACACATATTAAGAACCAACAGACAATTATCAATCAAGATTACCTCGTCTCTCAAAGTATCGCTTTTTGAAGTTTTTTCAATTTCAGCAATACATTTAAAAAATCTACTGAAGATATCTCAACAAATGAGGTATCATTTTAACGCTTTCAGTGGAATCCAAAAAGACTTCATTTCACAATTTTGCGACTTTATACCCACTCTGTCGCGCAGGTCACCTATTGGCCAACATTCATCCCTGGAGGCACTGACCTGTTGTTAGATGTTAGCATGTAACCATTGCCGCCCTAGCATACTCCTGGCATCGATGTTTTACAAACCATCGTATTTTTATTTTTATTCTAAAAGCAGAGTATTCAGACTGAGTATCAAATCACTGTTTATCCAATAAATGGGTAGTTACTTGTTTGAGCCATATACAACGCTGGTTTCAGCCATATACAACGCTAGTATAAAAACATCCTTTTTGTCAGTTGGTGTTTTTATCCGCGGTATCTTCAACCATGTTTAGCTTTTATTAATAGCACTCTTGGTTTAGCAAAACATGTTTCTCGGTCAGAATTCTACGTGGTTGTCGTTAGCAATGGTTAGAATCCGGGAGGCGTGAGCGATTTACTTGATGCGGATGGGGGCAGGTCGACTACCAACGAGAGCGGAGGCGATGAAACAACGATGCCGCACGGAAAGGGCAGACGACACGTAATACGACGAAATTACGTCAAGAGGGTGTAAAAAGGCAGCAGATGATAATATGGTTGGAAAACCGCCGCCCACTATAGCCAATAGCTGCCCATTACGAAATAGGGAACAAGAACATCAAGGGTGCAGCTGTGTGAGAGATGGTCGGTTTCACGATTTTTTTAAAGGGGAACTTTTAAGAGAAACATACATACGAACTATTTCCAATTCAACATCTAAGATGCCACTCTCGCGACTAGGTCAGATCCGGTGATGCACTCGTGAGAAAACATTACCCGAAAACCACGTGGTCATACTCTCGAACCACAGCAACGGCTCACGTCCACAATGACCAACTTATACAACTAGTTTCTGCTGAGACTAAAATACACAAGACCAATATATGGTTTTGCGGAGAGAGCCTCTCTCGCCTAAAGCTGGTTTCCAAATGGGGAGATGTGTGAACCGAATCATCGGAAAAAAGAAACACGCAGCCAACCCTCCCAACAACTACCGGGATTTCACCTGTGCTAAGAGGAATTGTGCACATTCGACCGAATCAGAACACCAAAGGAACGATGTGGGTCATCAGTCTCAAAGAACGGAGCACATCGGATTGTTGTCGCTCCTTCGACGGAAGACTGGCGTACATGTTCATGCTCATAACAAAAGCATTGGATTATATATAAAATCTGGACGTACTTTTACAGTCGTTGACAATTATTAGAGTCAAGCAAAACAAGAATAATACGTGTTCAATATCAGATCTTGCATATCCTTTAGGAACAAGGTGTAAAGCGCGTTGAGCAGTCCTAAGGGCTGGACACTTCGCTACGTCAGAACTTACCTTTTCCTACGGTTCGAACGGTGAATAATTTGCAAACATGTCTCGCACCGTACGTCATAGCAGACATTTTTACTGAAGTCAAGAAATCGAATTGCAAGAAAGATCACAAATAACCAATGAGCACAGCAGTTAACTAACATGCTCAACTCAGGCAACGTTTGTGAAGAATTTGCTTGCAAACGAGTTTGTTGGTAAAGACTGCACACTTTGAGAATGAAACTGCGTACTCGACAATAATATTATATTACCCAATAATTTCGCACATTATATTTAATTTCGTTGCATCGCTGAACTCTGGTAAGTGAGGAATACAAACGTAAAACAGACTAAAGTCGATGTGGAACACGATTTAGTGTTACGAAATTTGGCACAGCTGTAAATATTATACAGGCAACTAACTGGTCGAGCAATATGGGTTTGCATCAAACCCACTAGCCACTGCTCGGAGTACGACGACAAACCTATAGCACGCCGCTCACTCTCAAGGAGGCGATCTCAATACACGGCCACTAACCCTAAGGCCACTAAACCTAACGCCACTACGATTTCGCACTTGGATACAGTTGAAGTTAATTTCGTGGACATGATGCGTTTATCGCTACACTTGACGAATTAGCGAAGCCAATGACGGCATGGCTAGAAATAATTACTTCAATGAAGCGGCACTATGCCGTCTTAAAACCTCGGCCGTCCCTTCCGTTGTCCCTCGGGGGACATTCGCTTGACACCGATATTGTTTTCACGGTCTCATTTCACAGCGGCCGTGGTTACTAAATGGGTGATAAATTTAGAGGTTAGTGGATGTGCCGAGAATGTCATTTGGTTGAGCATCTCCATCAGTAATATTGGCACCGCAGGGTTCACGGGTAATTAATTTTGCATTTTGTGAATATCGCGTAGGAGTATTACTGTAGAGTACAGGTCTAGAATGTGACATACGTCAAATTTATTGACATTCACTAGCAATTTATTTAAACATTATTACTATGTTTATGCAACTGCACACTAGTATTTCTGCATAATTAATACATTATATTACTGATGCTGCCTCCGTCGCTTCTCTTGTTAGTCAACAGCTGTAGGATCCTAACGATAAATCTATTACTACTACAGGACGTAGTACAGGTGTACTATTATTACTACTACTGTTGCTGCTGCTGCTGCTGCTGCTGCTGCTGCTGCTGCTGCTGCTGCTGCTGCTGCTGTTACCACTATCTAAAACAAACTGGTGCTGATGTTGCCTCATCTTCTTCTTTATATACAGCAGTAACTTTCCTGCTGTAGCTCTTGCTTTTCATTTAGTATAAAGTGTATTTAAATTAACTCATAAATACAACTATTGATTGATGATAAGATCACTGATACCACGAGCACTCATATCACTTGTTAATAGTACTCAGTTTGTGTAACACAGTTATATCGTGACGCACTGATGGTAAACTTGTACAAACGTATCACTTAATTAATTGTTTTAATTTGCAGTTATCCGAGAATATCCGTCGGTGAACTGGCAAGGGTGCTATCTCGTGACGTCAGGATCGGCTACGATTTTATTAAGAAATACATCGATAAGAATGGTACGTGTGTTCTTCTGTTATGTTGACCAACATTGTTACCACGTCTAGCGCGATCAATAATTAAAGAAGCAGCGTCGATTTCCGTTAAATCCGTGTTCTTTAGTGTTCATATTATGATGCTGTCTGTAAATCTCAGGTGCAACTCGGATGGATTGTTTAAAAGTGGTGGTTTCTCTTTTGAGTTAATGGAAACAATTCTGGCTAGGTACGTTTGCGTGCTCCATCAAATATACTGAAGACGCGGATTACAAGTTTTCGTATAACATAAATTTGCTACATAATGTTCAGTTAGGGAAGCGTAAGAAAGGACACTGTGTGGGAAGGTGTCAGACAATAACTATAATAATACATATAAGACAAATGTGGAAAACACGCAAACATAATGTGTTATCCATCAGTACAATTGTGATAATCTGGGAGGGGAAGCAAGTACGGATTGAATAATGGCAAACGTAAGTTATACTAAAATGAACGATCACTTTGTCCAATTAGTGATTGGTCAAAAAACCTTCTCGCCCAAAAAGAATATTAATCAGATTCGTTAACGATAGTAGTATGTAAAGTTGACACGAGCTCAGAAGTTTGGAAACAAATTCTAGTAGATTGTAGGGGCTATAAAGTGAAAACGTGGCCAAATAAACAACCGCCGTGAAAATATTAGATACACTATATTATTGATTGCCACGTTCATTGTAATTAGGCATCAATATGCATCTAGTATCTGCTTGAAAGTCGGCTTTGTTACAAAACAACGCGTGCTTACTAGATGGTATTTCATTTTTGTTTGTTATTTCGTTAACACGAAACATGAAAATGTTAATTTACAAGTTAGAGACACTATCTTTGCGATGGAAGGACAACATGTGTGGTAAACTAGAGCCCCCGTCTTTCTCATATCTCGTGCCCCTCTGTCTTTGTTCCGTTTAGCTGACAGTTAAAGGATATCGAGGTAAACCGAATTAACAAAAACATCTAGACATATTTACCAATTTGTCTTAATCATAACAGTTATGTTATTCAATTGCAGAAAATATAAATGTTTACAATTAAGTCATAGAAACGTAGATGGATAAGGATGCTACAACATTCTTTGTATACCAGTAGTATCGTTACTTTAAAAGGACAGTTACATAACTTTGACAACAGTAGAGCATAGTACACTTACGATAAGCCCACAGTTTATTGTCCACTTCTTATGTGATGCGCTATGTAGGAGTCTTGATTAGTCTAGTAAAAGTGTGCTAATGCTTGCTAAGTTTTGGCAAATCTCCTTAAGTCGTCTTATATCTTCTTAACTATGATTACATACTGATCCCCTCACTTGTTAATGTAATCCAACGAATTGTGTTTACTGTGTTTCCGAGTCAATTGTGCGAGTGAGTGAGTGAGTGAGTGAGTGAGTGAGTGAGTGAGTGAGTGAGTGAGTGAGTGAGTGAGTGAGTGAGTGAGTGAGTGAGTGAGTGAGTGAGTGAGTAGGACAGGGAGAGGGAGAATGAGAGGCAGAGGGAGCTGCCGTAATTGTGACGTTTCATAAAAACCAACATACACAATACACAGTCGTGCTTACGTGTTTCAGGCGACGGTTATATTTCCGACGACGAGCTATCGCCAGCCACCACGTTGTACTGACAGAAAATAGCCGGACTGGTCAACCGGTCACCATACTCTGACAGCAGTCCCGCTAACCACTCAATGGTCAGTGACGACCATGAACATCTCAGGCACCGCTATGTGTTAAAGACATACAACAAGATCCGTGTTTCCTCGTCTGAGTCAACGTCCTATGCGCCGCAGTTTCACTTTCACTTTCAGATGTGATCGTTGGTTTGCTGAGGCGACGATACAAGCGACTTAAAAAACTTACTACAAATCTCTAAATTTGTGTCAACTGTATTGAAGATAACAGTTGCACCGAGTAAGTGTTAATTTGTGTTTGTTTATTTTTAGATCGTTATCACCACAAAAAGTAGGTTATGCGATGTAGGCCCTAAGTGTAAATATTGAAATAAAGTACATTCACCGACATGAATGGATAAGATAAAACTACAGTTAGACAGTATGTGTGATGTATGCTTTAGTGTTATTCAATTATTTCATTTCAACATGCTGAATTGTACGTGGAAAATTATTTATTGTGTACGAGTGTTTACTTCCGGTCTTGCATTGTTACGCAAACAGGACAATATGGAAAGCGTGGAAATATCACAAAATCACGTGTTTTGTTATGTTGTGTCATTTATTCGCTGCAATTTGTCTATGTTTCTGAACGTATAATGATCACGGTAATATACCATAACGGGGCTATGGTATCATTGAGAATTCTATGACGACAAATAAGCTTATTAACTAGATTTAATCTATATGTCAAGTTATTCCGGTTTCTCCTCTCATTAGACTGCAGCGCAGCCGTTCTAAATGAACAACTCATATTGTACCACAATACGTATCCCTTGAGTGGGGCTCGAGGCAAGCCATATTAATTGATGCGACGACACGTCAAGGGCGCAGCGGTCGGTTGAAGCCAAGACGCTCTGGCCGTCAATTAACGAATAATCAAGTCTATTAATCGTCGACGTCCATGTTGTGGGGGCCGTAATTATTTCGAAAATGTATCTAATGCGGTTACGATAGATGGACAGCGGGTCGAGTCGCGGTGACGAGCCTATCAATACGAAAGGTCTATGCGTGCATTCGCGGATCTCTGTAAAATGTGATTAGTTTCTCTCGTATTTCTTGGCTACTCTTGTTGCACGTAAATCGTATTTCTTGGCTACACTTGTTGCACGTAAATCGGTGTACGCAAATGTTTCTACGTCCCACATATCCGCCGAACGGGTGATCGATGAAGCATAGTGAGTTATCACTGCTTTGCAACCGTTTGCAAGTTGATGTTGCATATGTGTGTACGAATACAAACAATTGTCTGCGCCGGAAGTTGCTGAAACTACGCTTCAATGGCGTAATCACACTGTTCTGGGCTGAAATAAAGCTGCCCGTTACCCAATCGTTCCGTTGTTTTTGATTAAACTTATCTTTGTAACCTTGCTTATCCACCATAGCTCGCTGGCGTATCCATCCATATGTTGACAATTTGATATTGCTTATCAATTGTGAGATTGGTAAAACCTTTTTGTTTGAAGCGAATCTGAGCTCGGTTTCCAAGGATTTAGAAGTTGTAGAAGTTACCTTATTATTATTTTGGTTGTTTACATTTGTGCCGATATTAGGAACTACTGCGTTAAAATACACGATAATAGTTATTTCCAACATCGCGCCTGATAACGCGGAACTCAATAAAACTATATTTAGCCTGGCGTTGCGCGCGCGCCTGCGTTCGTGCGTGCATGTGTGTGTGTGTGTGTGTGTGTGTGTGTGTGTGTGTGTGTGTGTGTGTGTGTGTGTGTGTGTGTGTGTGTGTGTGTGCGTGCGTGTGCGTGCGTGTGTGCGTGGGTACATGCATAAATACCATAAGCATATCTAGATTTCGTGGTGCTTGAAAAAGCCTGATTTTATATACAAACTCCTTGCTTCAGCAGTTTAGTTTATTTGTCATATTCTGTGAGTGGCAGTTAACCATAATATCACACTCACCTACGCACGTACTGGATGACATCTTTCACTTCTAGTTATCATAGAATTCCTTTATACAAGTTCAATGCTAGGCTGAGGCAATAAGATGTATGTGCGTGCTGCATTGCAAGTTATTATCCTCACCAACAAATTGATGCGAATGCACTACGTGAATTGGTCGACTTATTTGTGGTCAAATAGTAATAAACATATTGTGTAACCACGTGTCCCTACATTATATAATATTATCAATATCAATCATCGGCCTGTTAAGCAGAAATGATGTCTGATCTTGCACGTCCTGACATACGGTAACGCAGCGTTGCGGACTGCTTACTGTGGTGTCTATGTCATTATTCATAAAACGATGACACTTCATGGAAAGTTCAAAGGCTACCAATTATTTTGGCTCTAATTAATTTTGCTTGCACAAAGATCTTGTTATTCACAGCCAGTGAACTCAATTTGCGTTTCACGTCGACAGCGCTAAATAACAGCCCGTACAAACCGATTATAAACGGAATTTCCGCTTTGCACGGGTGACTTACTGCGACATTAGATATACTTTGCTAGGAACCCATTGAACCGTAATACACCTATTGGCCTTTCCACATAGTCATTCACGAAAGCGATCGCTGTCATCGCGGCTGCCTGCTGCTTCAGCAAATTTAATGACCGTCTGGAACTTTCATTCCATAGAAAAAGATATATATATATATATGTATATATATATATATATATACATATATATATATACATATATATATATACATATATATATATGTGTATATATATATATATGTATATATATATGTATATATATATGTTTTCATGAATGTATTAATGCAGCCGATAATACGTTTAAGTGAACATTATATAATATGACACATTCTACTCTTGTACTCTTTTTTTAATTACGCCGACTAACATATACGCATGCATGCGAGCAAACGCAAGTACGCACGCACTCACACACACACACACACACACACACACACACACACACACACACACACACACACACACACACACACACACACACACACACTGGCTACTTTTATTACCGTTGTGACGTCATGGTTTACTAAAAGGACTTGTTGTCGAGGCTTTGCTGTGTTATGTCAGCTTTCAACTTTCCTTGGCTTCTGATACTTTATAAGTAACACAATACAAAGAGTTCCCTGCGAAGAAAGACGGCGTTGACCTTAGTCGTCGTCGGATGTTCTTCGACCTCGCCGAGTCGTCGTCCAGGAGACGATGCGGAAACAGAAGAAGACGAAGAAGGTGATGCCGAGGAGGACGAGGAAGGCGAGTACCACGAAGAGCACAAGGAAGCCGACACTGTGCATGCAGTCGCCGAAACTGGGAGTCGTTACACTCTGTTGCTGCGGGGTCGAGCCTGAAGAGAACAAGTTGTACTACATTGAATAGCTAATTCCTTTCGTTATTTTACGCGGATATAAAAATAGACTTGATCTTAATAGGAATTTCACATCCCTTTTAATAACCTGTAATTTTATACGACACATTTGCACTCGATTACATTTTTGAGTAATCGTACTCAATTATGTGTGTCAAAAAGCAAATTAATTGTAAGCGTACTTTACACTATATTTCTCAAATATATATAATCGCAATCACGATTACAATCACAGTTGTCATTTCCTTGTGTATATTTATGTTGCCCTTCCTCCCACCTATGCAGTCGTATATTGGTCAGTTCCATTAATATATATGCAAAGTTCAAAGATATTGATATTAAACCAAACGAACATGATGATCTACACAATTGGTCAAGTTATCTGAAAATAGCAGACGTTATTAAATCTTGGAACACATAAATGCTTCCACAAAAGTCGTGAGAAAAAATATGTACTAAACGGTGTTAGACTAGAACCAATATAACAATATTGTCAATATGTGTGTAACTAGTATTGACATACTTATATATGTCAAGGGCGACAAACTATTAGATTCTCTGTAAACCAATTCCCCGCCTGATGTCAATCTTGACCAGTCTTGTCCGTGCTTACCAAGTCTTGCTAAATCTGTCCATTTCTTGTTAAGTATCCTTGAGTCGTATTATGTCTTCTTGCCTCTGATTACATGCTCACCTTCCGTAAGATCCTCTCACTTGTTAATGTAATCTGACGAATTTTATTTTATAATTCCGATAAAATATCAGCCTTTTCACCAGTTTGTATATTATCGTGTATCTTCTTCTTCCTATTATAACGCGTCATCAACTCTAAGATATCTCGCACGGGCTGTAGTTGAGAAGCCTGTAGTTGAGAAGTCTGTAGTTGAGAAGCCTGTAGTTGGCTTCGTGTTGGGTGGTAATAACTAATTACACAATTTGTACAAACAGTGTAAATAATGTAATAATGCGTCCCCACCATTAGAAGTTACATTTAATGTTTTTTTCATTGACACAATTAATTTAGATGCACGTTGATACTGAGATATTGAGTAAGTTGTGGCTTTTTATCTCCAACTTATTCCGTATCAGTCAACCAATAACCAGACGTGCAACCGGCTTAATAAGTCGTATAGAATCGTAATATCCACCGTGTTCCGTGTTCTGTCTTATTTATACAGAGACGAGTGACATCAAAGCATAAGCTAATTAAAGCCACTCTGTCGTGCTGGACGTCGTCATATTTCCGTCATCTCTCTGAATGAGTGGCCAGAAAATCTCAATGGTTGTCAGTTGCGGCAGACTTCCGGGAAATCGAGCGTTCTGTCATACCGACACAAGCATCTTTCTACAATTTGCACTTTGCTATTTGGCAACCGAGCGCGCACATCCGGCGTAGTATCGCTAACAGCCCAGTTACAAGCCGGAGTCACAGATCAAAAGTCAACGTGGGACGATGTGTGTCTACTTGGTTGACATTGACACATGCGGTGACCTGCCATAACGTAGATCTCTAGTTGGTGTGTGGGAGGTTTACAGTGTGTGTGCGTGCGTGCGTGCGTGTGTGTGTGTGTGTGAGTGTGTGTGTGTGTGTGTGTGTGCGTGCGTGCGTGCGTATGCGCGTGCGTGCGTACGTACGTGTGTGTGTGCGTGCGTGTGTGTATGTGCGTGCGTGCGTGCGTGCGTGCGTATGTGGATGCGTGCGTGTGTGTGTGTGTGTGTGAGTGTGCGTGTGCGTGCGCGTGCGCGTGCGTGTGCGTGTGCGTGTGCGTGTCGTTGAAATTGAATGATGTAATAAAACAATACAGTACTTACAAACATGTATCGTATTATGTTTGTATTCTTTATATGTTTTAATTATCTCGTATATTAATTGTTGTCTTACATTTATGACTTAACAGTGTGATTCCAACTGAAAATTTCCATTTTATGTGAAACATTAAATGGACGATAAAGATTTGTTAAGTCAATTCAAAGCCTCGTATAGCGGCGGTATCCGCCTACACAAGGCCCTTATGATACGTACATTAACTTGACTACTAAATTAGTTAAGTCTATAAGTAAACTGTTCAATAAAATAATATGATAAGATAAAATCGTTATCACATTTTTTATAAAATCTCTGCCATACCTATTATAAATATATATAATTATAAACTCACTAAATATTTTAAAATCATAATGATAAAAATTATCAAATCATGACCATAAATATGATGAAATAACTTATATTCTAAAATAATAAATATTCCAAATCATAACTAGTATTAATTACCATATAATCTTTATGACAGTTGCATGTTACCGGTATACATATTATATATATTCAGTATTTATTTATTCATTTTAATTTACTTTGAAGATACAGGTTTTCGGGGTTTCCACAAGGTGTTAATTGACGCAGTAACCCTGGTGGTATTTGGAAGGATTTAGTATTTTCCTCCACAATCGTCAACATCTTCGTCACGACCATGAAACAGTCTGCTATCGTTATTGACTCGTCCTACAAGATTCGACTGGAATCACTGATCCCAGATATTCGATTTGGCACGAGTCACTGATCAAAAAACATTCGACACGATTCACTGACAAAAAACCTAAACGAGTCACTGACAAAAGAACACATTCAACATCACCCATGAAACATTCCCAACGAGTCACTGATAAAAAAACACTCGATTCAAGGCACTGACCGGAACAATGTCAAGTACCGAATGAATCGAAACGAGTTTGAAATGTAATGACTCGATTGCATCACCGATACCTACTTGTAGCAACTATGGCGACACGGGAGAACGCCAGGGCAGTGTGAACGCACAGAGACAGCTCGGCCGGGGACATCTGGAGAGAGATGAGCGGATATCAGGTCCAAACTTAAATAATTTATTACACGGTTACTTGTGTACCTTTTTGTGAATCACGTTTAACACATACGCGAGCGAGCGAGCGCGCGCGCGCACACACGCACGCACATACGCTCGCATGCAAACACACACGCACACGCACACAAACGCACACAATGCACGCACACACGCGCACACGCGCACAAGCGAACACGCACGCACGCACGAACACACGAACACACGAACACACGAACACACTAATACACGCGCTCGCTCGCACACACAAACACATCTACATATCTACACACATACACACATACACACATATATCTACACACAAGCGCGCGCACCCACGCATGCACGCGTGCACACGCACACACGCACGCACGCACACATGCACACATTATTACACAGGGCCCGTATTCTCGAAGAAACAGATTTCGTACGTAAGAAGTTGTGCAAATATGGCGGATTATTTCTTAGCTGCGAAATTTCGCAAGTTGGTATTCTCGAAACGCTTACGAATTTTCGCAGCTAAGAAATTCGGAACTTGTGTACGAAAATCTCGCTAGGGTTTGCTTGCGTTGCAACGGATACGGTCACTGATGTTTTGCTATGTTTTACCGTTTTAATGCTGCTCATGTGTTCCTGGCTGTGCATGAAAAATAATAACGTACACCACTGTTCAAGGGAACATGGTGACTAATCAATATAGCTAATATGCAAAACATAATGTAGCATTGCCATTGAGATATGTTGATGCACACAATGCACGCACACACGCACACACGCGCACAAGCGAACACGCACGCACCCACGCACGAACGCACACACGCACGAACGCACGAACACACGAACACACAAACACACGCGCTCGCTCGCACACACAAACACATCTACACATCTACACACATACATACATACACACGCACGCACGCACGCACACATGCACACATTATTACAGCTTTAACTGCAAAAATAGTGTCAGCTTGAGAAGAAAATGGTAGCAGAGTGATACCAACAGTAACTACATGGAAAACATCTGAGATACGTAGAAGCCCAGCCCCGCCCCCATAGTTGGAGGGTTTTGCTGCCTCAGTGAATGCAGTTGGAAGTTTTTGGTGGGCGTAAACGGGAGTGATGCTGAGAGTTTTGTTAGCCTCAGACCTCCTTCAAAAATTCACCACGTACCGACGCCAATATATGCTATTATTTAAAGTGTTATCATAATATTTTTTTATTATTATTATTATTAATGGAACTCTTAATTTAGTTAGTTATTATTACAGCAGCCCATGACATGTTTTTGCGTTTTTCAAAAAGGCAATCAGTTAAAAATTTACCAAAAAATAGTCATTAATTTGCGGCGAGCGGCCATAAATCAGTGCATTGATGCGACACAGGAAACTTAGTCACGTGTTCAGCTCGAGGGCAGGATAGCTCTTTTCATGGACAGTCAATTCGCTGGCTTTATTTGCAGCCATCAATAAGGAAGTTCGGTGGAGCGTGCTGAAGGAAAACAGCGGTCATTTGCATACATCGCCGTAGGCGTCAACGCCAGTTTACAAATGGCGGCCGAGCACGCAAATGGTGTCAGCACTCTCACCGACATGAAAGCGGCGGTCTACTCCAATCCCACAATGCCTGGCGCAACACGCGTTAGAAGATGTAACGTTGTCCTCTGATCGTCCTGATGACTGAAAAACTTGCCAATGATACAGAGTGGTAACGTTTTAAGATACCCTCGGTTACTCTTAAGTGATTTCATGCGCAATAACTCCGTCGGCATACGCAGTTGTCATCGTTCACCTGGTTGACACAACAATGTGTACCCCGCAATGTCGTCGTTACACCCTCTTCTCTTACCGCATGTATCCCACGACGATCTTTGTTAACCCAATCCACACACACACACACACACACACACACACACACACACACACACACACACACACACACACACACACACACACACACACACACACACACACACACACACAATATATATTTCAATATTACTTTTTACGAAAATCAAGCTACAACCTTGCAGTGTAATTAATACGACAGACTACCTTGTAAATAGCCAATTCATTCACACTGTTTTCTTATATTTCCGCTACCAAAAGTACTTGGTACTACAACGCCACTTGGATTAATCGCAGCACGGGTGCGACTTCGAATCATTTGTTTGTAGCTAATATCGTGATATTTGCAAATACACGCACTGGTTTTGACCTCAAAATCAACACACAAAAACCGTCATCATGAGCCACGGAACTCAAGGAACCAAATTCAGCATCAATGATTTACTCCTCGATACGGTGGAGAATTTATCATACTTGAGATACATAGAATCAAAAATGTTTACGTTCGAAAATGAACTGAACACACGACTTAGCAAAAGCACACACACACTAGGCACATCTCGTTACAACTATTCGCCATGACTGCCAAACGAACAAGTATAACATTATAGGAAAACATGTCACACAGTAGAAGAGCACTCTTTAATTCTGCCAATACTTATCCAGTGAACAAAGACGAACTTACCATACTTGTTAGACGTTATCTGCACATGAGAGGGCATCTGTTTGCCAACAGCCCAAGTATGAATCAGAACTCCGTCGGTGTCACAAACTTTAGCGGGCCATTCACCCACTCAACCACAACGACGCGCTTAGTGGGCCCACAATGACAAAACTAACGTCAGAAACTGCCTTCGTGTTCAAGAATTTCTGGCAACGAGCGGACATTATTCTGAAACACCATATCCTTGCGGGCAAAACAAAGCACACATACAAAGTGCCTATGCGTCACACATAAAAGGCCCCGGTGGTCCAGAGACAAACTTAAGGGGTCGTGTCAAATGTTCACACCTGAACCAGATTTATTTAACTTCGATGTCTTTTCGTGATTTCGCAGCTTTTGAGGGGACACATGTTTAAATAGAAGTACGAGCTGAATTAAGCATTATCGGTAGAAATCGTTGCACAGTTTGTACGTCCTACACATGAGTATTTATGAACAACTCAATATTTTGTATAAAATAACAAATAGCTTAGTAGGAATATCCTCGAATAATTGCTATTTTCCTTGGAACATTATCACATGGAGAAAGCCGTTTTAGCCGTCACTCCTTATTATGCAAATATAACTTATAATGTCTGTTTCACTACACGGCTGATGTTGCTGTTACTGCTGGTGTTGCTGTTACTGCTGATGTTGCTGTTACTGCTGGTGTTGCTGTTACTGCTGATGTTGCTGTTACTGCTGGTGGTGCTGTTACTGCTGATGTTGCTGTTACTGCTGGTGTTGCTGTTACTGCTGGTGTTGCTGTTACTGCTGATGTTGCTGTTACTGCTGGTGTTGCTGTTACTGCTGATGTTGCTGTTACTGCTGGTGTTGCTGTTACTGCTGGTGTTGCTGTTACTGTTGGTGTTGCTGTTACTGCTGATGTTGCTGTTACTGCTGATGTTGCTGTTACTGCTGATGTTGCTGTTACTGATGGTGTTGCTGTTACTGCTGGTGTTGCTGTTACTGCTGGAGTTGCTGTTACCTCTGATGTTGCTGTTACTGCTGGTGTTGCTGTTACTGCTGGTGTTGCTGTTACTGCTGATGTTGCTGTTACTGCTGATGTTGCTGTTACTGCTGGTGTTGCTGTTACTGCTGGTGTTGCTGTTACTGCTGGTGTTGCTGTTACTGCTGATGTTGCTGTTACTGCTGATGTTGCTGTTACTGATGGTGTTGCTGTTACTGATGGTGTTGCTGTTACTGCTGGTGTTGCTGTTACTGCTGGTGTTGCTGTTACTGCTGATGTTGCTGTTACTGCTGATGTTGCTGTTACTGCTGGTGTTGCTGTTACTCCTGATGTTGCTGTTACTGCTGGTGTTGCTGATACTGCTGGTGTTGCTGTTACTGCTGGTGTTGCTGTTACTGCTGATGTTGCTGTTACTGCTGATGTTGCTGTTACTGATGGTGTTGCTGTTACTGCTGATGTTGCTGTTATTGCTGGCGTTGCTGTTACTGTTGGTGTTGCTGTTACTGCTGGTGTTGCTGTTACTGCTGATGTTGCTGTTACTGCTGATGTTGATGTTACTGCTGGTGTTGCTGTTACTGCTGGTATTGTTGTTACAGCTGGTGTTGCTGTTACTGCTGGTGTTGCTGTTACTGCTGGTGTTGCTGCTGCTGTTGTTTTTGTTTGTTCACACATTATTTTCTTAAACTGATATTGTACACTAAATGCTAGATAATTAGTATGTTGACCTCCCTGCCCCTGTACATTCAGATTGTCAAAGATTTGACAGTTGCGAACTGTGGAGAACAACAACGAAGAAAAGAACACGCATATTGTCTAATAGATGGAATAATGCTTAAAATAATAATTATTATTATAAAATAACAAAGCGAAAGAGCACTTAAACGAGGTGATGCTCGATAAAAAATTAACTCAGTAAACATAATAAATATATCAAAAAGCACACGTTAATTGTGTCAGGAACAAAGAATCATGCAAATATTAATATAATAAAACAACGGTTCTCCGTCCGGCGGTGTTTGTCTGTGGACCCGTACCTCCATCAGGTGTGTTTGTCTGTGGACCCGTACCTCCATCAGGTGTGTCTGTCTGTGGACCCGTACCTCCATCAGGTGTGTTTGTGGACCCGTACCTCCATCAGGTGTGTCTGTCTGTGGACCCGTACCTCCATCAGGTTTGTCTGTGGACCCGTACCTCCATCAGGTTTGTCTGTGGACCCGTACCTCCATCAGGTGTGTTTGTCTGTGGACCCGTACCTCCATCAGGTTTGTCTGTGGACCCCTACCTCCATCAGGTGTGTTTGTGGACCCGTACCTCCATCAGGTTTGTCTGTGGACCCGTACCTCCATCAGGTGTGTTTGTATGTGGACCCCTACCTCCATCAGGTGTGTTTGTGGACCCGTACCTCCATCAGGTGTGTTTGTCGGTGGACCCGTACCTCCATCAGGTTTGTCTGTGGACCCGTACCTCCATCAGGTTTATCTGTGGACTCGTACCTCCATTAGGTTTGTCAGTGGACCCGTACCTCCATCAGGTTTGTTTGTCTGTGGACCTGTACCTCCATCAGGTTTGTCTGTGGACCCGTACCTCCATCAGGTTTGTCTGTGGACCCGTACCTCCATCAGGTTTATCTGTGGACTCGTACCTCCATCAGGTTTGTCAGTGGACCCGTACCTCCATCAGGTTTGTTTGTCTGTGGACTTGTACCTCCATCAGGTTTGTCTGTGGACCCGTACCTCCATCAGGTTTGTCTGTGGACCCGTACCTCCATCAGGTTTATCTGTGGACCCGTACCTCCATCAGGTTTGTCAGTGGACCCGTGCCTCCATCAGGTTTGTTTGTCTGTGGACCTGTACCTCCATCAGGTTTGTCTGTGGACCCGTACCTCCATCAGGTTTGTCTGTGGACCCGTACCTCCATCAGGTTTGTCTGTGCACCCGTACCTCCATCAGGTTTGCATGAATTTGGCTGAAAGTTTGTATGTGATCTAGCGGGCCTTTTGGTGTGGTTCTAAGATTTAAATTTTTGTTATCAAAATTCGTCCGGGGAGTGTGGTTCTTGGGGTTCACCATTTTAAAATAGCATTTATCCTCGTCGGTTTTGCATGTATGGGGCTGCAATTTTGTATGCGATCTAGCGGGATTTTTACTTTATTTCTAAATTTTAGACTTTTTCGAAATTCGGCCGGGGTGGAGGGGATCTCGGAGATCCCTTACATATGACTGCCTTTTCCCCGGGCAAACCCAGGTAACTAGGCTAGTATATTGTGACAGGCAGTTTCATGTATAAGTTCCGTGCCCCAATCTTATCGCAACATTTAGCATGTGGGGCACAGTGACCGAGTGGTTAGAATGCTGGACTGTCTTTCGGCGGAACCGGGTGTCGATCCCTGGTGCCGTCGAGTGGTGTTTCGGTACTGGTTCGGCCGCTGTGTCGAAACTTGGGCAATTTCGTTCACCCTACGTTGCTTATGTATTTCTGAAGAGACGCTATAAGCAGTTGGTCCCTTCTTTCTGGTATTTGAGCCAGGAGGAGTAAAAGATCCCACACAAGGAAATGGAAGAAACCTGTCGTGGACTCACTGAGCTGGGATTCCATTCTCTAAACTCCCAATGCCAGCATAATCAACTTTATATAATTGTGGCATTAAATGGAAGAAGAAGATATAGCCTATACGTAACACAGCTATACATTTGAAGCGGTGAGAAATTGCCCATAAAATCCTGCGTGTTTCTTGGTCTTGGATGACGTCATCCCAGAGTAAGTGTCCATCATTGGTAGTGTTGATTCGTTCATAAACACCAGTAATTTTACAGTTGCTAGTGTGTGTCTGCCCCGTTAAGTTTTAGCTATTCCTATAAATCTAGATTACATGTAAAAATGGAGCATGTCTTTTGTAAAATAAAGTCTAAAACGAAAACGAATTGTCAGCAACGTAAGCATTTTACAGCTATTAATGGTTGGCTTCAGTTGCTCTCTGCGGAGTTCCATAAAAAAATTATTGCGCTGATTTTGTGACCTAAATATACTATTATGGTTACCTTGTTTAAGACGTGTAGTTAGTGGGTTGTCTCATACGTTCTCAGAGTAGAAAGAATGACAGTATTTATACATGATTCAGGCCATCACCAACTACCCCAGTGTCTGATGCGAGACATCATATAATGCACACATGATTCAAGCCATCACCAACTAGCCCAGTGTCTGATGTGAGACATCATATAACGCACACTTGATTCAAGCCATCACCAACTACCCCAGTGTCTGGTGTGAGACATCATATAACGCACACATTGCCAATCAAATGACCGTCATTTTATTTATAACCGAAGCATAACCATGGTACACCGTACATGCGACACTTAACTGACTGCACGAAAACGAGGTAGGCCGTAGGCGACGGGTCCCAGCTGCGACGAATTCACCGGATGTGCGAAGGCGTCGGAACGGTTCGCTGGTAACAATTCGCGTATATAAAAATTATACGTTTTATACAGTCAGACAATGAACAATAAAATGGGCAGCTTAATGGGATTTGACTTACGTGACAAGGCTACCACAGCACTTCCCCAGGTTTCACATCACCAATGGCGTTTATGCGTATTAATACAAACTAGCTTACACCCACCCGTAGAGCAACAAACCGCTCGTTTACAGTAGCGCCATTGGTAGGAGGAAGGAAACAGTCTATGGTATCCCGCCATCTAACAGGGCTGGTGTAATTACAAACAACTGTGAACCCTCCAAATAGTGTCATTGTTGTAGTTTTTCTGTAGTCTGTATCTGATACAACAGCAATTAAAGGATTGAGAGACAAATAATTACTTCAATCATACATAACAAACGGTAACAAGGAAGTGTCGGCATAAGGAAATTGTGTAAATTGTGTTTGTATATACATATATACTGAAAATGTCTCTCTGTTTGATGCTGCCCGTTATCGCGTGATGGTGCACCAAATATGTCACGTTTTACTCAATGCCCTTCGTGCCAAAGGAGACAGCTGATGTTTCGACAAGAGAGCTTCCCTACTGTTGGTATGCAGCCCGCCTATTGGTGGTACCTCATATCAGGTGCTATATGTTCGTGTCTTTCTCGTAATTCCTTTAGAATGAGCCAATCTTCTTTTACTATTCGCTGTCCGCCCTTTCTTGGGCGGTGCGCCAGATGACATTCGGTACACCTGCGCTAACCATCTACATCTCTATCTTATAAACACATGACAACACATCACCACGATTTCATGGTGTTAACTTTTATTAGTAAAACGTGCTGTCGTGGCAGTATTCTTTATCGTTGGTACTTATATTCTGATTGTAATGTCATAACTGTGATCGTGGATAAATAGTAAAGACAACAATTAATATACCCGTATCCTATATTACACGGGGTAACAATAACTGCAGGAAATGCCGGTCAACTGTAACATTAAAAGAGTGTGCATACCGGGTACATGCGTGCATTCGTGATAGGTTCCCTTGTCGATGTTGTTTTAGTAGATGCGTGATATATAGTTCGGATATGATAAAGTCGCATTTCGCATTACACGAGACTGCGTAAATAGAACTGGTTATTACACGTGTGCAACCACAAGACACCCAACACCACAACCAGTGTCAAACCAAAGCCGGTGTATAACTGAGAGCAGTATTCGCAACTTTTTGGCGCTTAATTCAGTCAAACAAATGTAAAATATATAAAATGGTCTGAAAATGGTTGAAATCGTTATTCTTTTTTAAGAATACTAATTAGTTCAGCGCAAGTTACCTTATTGCTTTGACGAGATAGTAAGAGTCTATGATCCGGCATATCAGAGTAATCATGTATCTGCAGACATTCGTTGAAAAGCCAGACTATCTCTTTTATCTCGAGCGGCTTGTGGTGATGTCAGATGATACCGCCCACATTACATACAAGTCATATTATGTACCAAAACTCGAAAACGTGTGTGTGTTTGCGAGCGCATGTACCTGTACGTGTGTATGTATGTGAGTGTATGTATGTGTGTAGGTGTCGTGGTTTAACTATGACATCAACGTCATCTATAATATAATATTTTGAAGTTGTCCAGCACGGTTACAAAGTCTGAATAATGCACATAGTAACGTCTGCTAAAGACACCGACCGTCGGGTTTCTACTCAAATGCTCAAACATATACACGTACTGGCGCACGCACGCACGAACGCACGTATGCACGCAACCAAGCGCGCACGCAACACACACACGCACACGCGCACACGCGCACACACGCACACACGCACACACGCACACACGCACACACGCACACACGCACACAACGACTGCGGTAACCATTGTCTACATTGTTCAACAGTGTACGTTTGGCACGCCCTTACATCAACGTCGAGCAGTGACATAACAAGAAACATAACAATAAATGAACAACGCGGCAGCAGAGTCATTGCTCGCCGTCGACGAAACGCAACAACTCGTGTTGGCAAGCGTGCGAGAACCGGAAGCACAGTTTGCTGCCCTCCACCTGTGCGTGCGCAGTGGCGCCGTGGCAGCCGGCCACTTCCAGCAATTAAAATGACAGACGCGCGAAGTCTATCACGCCGTAAATTGACGCTAATATCTCGCGGGTAATGCGTGGTATCGCCGGAACCATGGCATCGCTCGTCAGTCAACGTTTATTCGGGAACCTCGCGGCTGGCAGACAATCAGCCATTGTTACGTGTTTCCTACTCTCGCGCTGGGTTACCTGTGAACGCCGGCAGAAACACGGTGTTAATGTCCGTCGAAGTCATACAAGAATGAATCACTTAACCATGACGATCAACAAGTGGCCTTTTATGTTGTGAAACCTCGTAAGCGTGACTCGGTGACAACATCTTGGCAACTCTAATATTGTGTCGAGCGACCCTTCGCTACGCAATACACTCCTCCTAATCAGTCATCTCGATCTTCATGGCAGCAACTTGTTGTGCCCCAGTTATCAACATACTTTGATTGAAAGCGGCAGTATACGTCCACCGCAGGCTTGTGCATGTCACTTTCGTGTAAATGCAAAATGTAACCGCTGGAGTAACGTATATTAAGCAAATGTGTTTGGCCACAACCGTGTCTGATCTCAATCCTTACCAGACATCATTTATCTCAAATATCCTCCCGGAATATCAAATGAAATCGTTATGAAACAAACTGCGTTGTTTCGTACGACATCCGACAGCAAAATAATATTTTTTTAATTATATTGGCTTAGTGCTTTTCTATTTTTGTTTGATTTGCGTCGCTACACTTTGCGATAGATTTTATGTTGTGTGTATTTGCAGTGTAACTGGTTGCGTTTTGTGTTGGTCGCATTCAATGCGACTACATCTTCTGCCCTTGAGTATCGTTAATGTAGTTCATCACGCCAGGTATACCCTTTTCGTAAGCCTCCTGGAACGACTTCTCGAGTTTAGCCTTGTTTAGCGTCAGCACGCTGAGGTGACCGAGCTTCTTGAACGACTTTGGCAGTCTCTGTACGTTCGTGCTGTTCAACGCCAGATGGTTGAGGTTGGTCAGGTGAGTAACGGCCTCAGGCACCTCACTGAGGTCGTTCGACTCGAGGAGCAGCGAGTGGAGGTTCCGCAGACGTTGAATTTCGTCCGGGATGAAGTGGATGTGGTTTCTCTGCAAGGACAATATTTCCAGAGACTCGCACGCCAAAATGGCGTCGGGGAACTTGTCGAGCTGGTTTTCGTCGAGCATCAGACTGCGCATGCTGCGTATCGGGCACGTCATATCCGTCACGCGATTCTGGTTCATGTTGACGACCAGCAGTGACGTCATCTTCTCGAGTATAGGAGGCACTTCGGGGAACTCATTCCGTCCCAGAAACAGGAACTGGAGCGACTTCATGTGTTCGATCGACGCCGGTAACCTGCTCAGCCTGTTGTGGCTCGCTCGCAGCTGTGTCACGTTTCCCAGCTTGCCGATCGTCTCCGGGAGTGACAATAAGTGATTGTCTCCAATGTCCAGCGAGGTCAGCTGACGCAGCGACCCGATCGTGTCCGGCAACTTGGTGAGCTTATTCGCATTCACGGACAGTTCGCGCAGGTCGGGCAGCTGGCCGATAGAAGACGGAAGTGACGTCAGCTTGTTGTTACCGACATTCAGTGTCTGTAGTCTGGTGAGCGCGCCGATTTGCGCCGGAAGTGCGTGCAGCTCGTTAAAGGACAGATCGAGTGTGGTGAGTGTCGTTATCTTCGCCAAAACGTCGACGTTGTGGAGGCTGTTCTCGCGTAACGTCAGGTGGCGCAGCCGCAGCTGCCCGAAACGCGACGGAAGACTGGTGGCGCTGCTGAGTGTGAAGCTCAGCGACTTCAGGTCGGTGAGTTCGCACAGCTGTGCCGGCAGCGAAGTGAACACCTGGTCCTCGTCGTCAATCTTCAACTCAGTCACGTGACGCAGCTCCTGCCATTTCTTTCGGCCCTTGTGCTGCAGTTCGCGCGTGAACTTCACCGAGGCACGTTGTTTGCCACCGTCCATCCAGACGTTGTAGCCTGACTTCCGGTATGACACGTCACCGTATGACCGCATCTTGTCCGCCAGTGTGCTCTGTCTCCCTTCTACAACACACGTGGGACAGTGTACGAGATGGCGCGATGGGAATGGCACTTATATGGCTAGGACGAACACATACGTTTCATAGAAGCGTGACAATGACGACACACATAAAGTTAGTGACATAACAACACTGAAGGGGTAATAATGCTCAACATTGTAAACATATCAAAACAAACGTACTAACGTAGTACAAACATATAACAAGAATTACCAAATAAGAGTAAAGCATAAATTAAAAGATCGTTACAATGGACACCATATTGATAATGACAACGATGCCAGCAATGAAGGCAGGTGTAGCTCTTGGGATCACGAAACATTTGCATTTTGCAGAAAATTCGTCCTACAGATATCCACGTCCTACAGATATCCACGTTCCTCTATTACATCGACCTATAGGCATTCCACGTTTTGCATACAACACGCTACATAGATACCGCAGCCAACTGCATCAGCTGACGACGCTACAAAAAACAGCGTCGGTTATTTTATCGATAGACCGAGATTGCAAAAATAACGCATTTCTTGTTTCGTTAAATTCGTTTATAATTATCAGGGTTGTTTCGCAATAAAATTAACGCCACATAGTTAGCGCGAGCCGATCATCCACGTACTTCAAAATAAGGATTTAATAGACGATTTTGATATCTTCACGCCTGGCGCGCGCGGCCGACGCGGCTGACGTAAGCGGCACAGAAATTATTAAAGGGAATCAAAACACCAATTGCTTGAATCCATGTTATATTACATCCTGCTATTTATTTTAACGTCCACCAAGCCAAAAAAATCAAAAAGTTAAATGAATTGGAAATTCCACATTTTATGCTGTGCATCCGGACATTTTCGAATATGCATATTTTTGGCGCGCTTTTCGGGATGCCGAGATGTGCCGTCCCTTATGACTCAAACTCGCATCACGCCGACCCTTTCCATGCATTCAGAGCATGTTTACAAGTATAGCTTTTGGGTCGAAACGAGCGTCAGAATGAGTTATTGGGCAATATTCCGACGTAATACAAACACTAGTAATCATAGAGGAACAAGCAGTTATCTTACCGTTCCACATGAATCGAATTTTATTCAAAACAACGAATGCGAATGGGCCTACAAGTCGACTAGGTTTCGCCGAGCTTGGGTTCGTTTTCAGAATAATTATATCGACTGGTGCCAGTTTCCGCTGGTGCCGCTAGCTCAGTGGGTAGGCGGGTTGGTTTTTTGTCATTTATTTTACAAACGGGCGACGCCGGTTCAATCCTGACAGCATGCAAACCATTGATTTTCTTTACACTTTTTTTGTTTATGTTTTCAAGAAGTAATATAAAGCAAATAATTTTAGTATACTATGATGCACTGTTTGTAAATATATTTTTTTATTTTTGTAGTAATTATTTATTCGCCACAAAAATGAAAATATGGTCATTATATATAACGATGTTTCTAGATTTTATTTATCCAAACAAATATAATGTAATGGATATATAATTTATTAATTGTAAATATATTGTACGGCAATATATTGTAATTATATATGTGAAAACAGATTGTGATCTGTCTGGATAAATAAAATTTAGAAACATCGTTATATATAATGACCATATTTTCATTTTTGTGGCGAATAAATAATTACTACAAAAATACAAACAGTGCATCATAGTATACTAAATGATTTGGTTTATATTACTTCGTGAAAACATAAACAAAAAAGTGTAAAGAAAACCAATGGTTTGCATGCTGTCATGATTGAACCGGCGTCGCCCGATTGTAAAATAAATGACAAGAAACCAACGCGTCTACCAACTGAGCTAGCGACACCAACAGAAATTCACTGACTGATTTAAGTTGTTATGATAAATTGTACAACTCCTGCTTCATATATCGATATTCTAGTGATATTATGATATTATACACATTACTTTCTGTAGCTAAATACAATATATGTTTGCTATATATGTTTATTGGTGTAGATTATCTCCCGTTGGTTGCATTCGATAATTATTCTGAAAACGAGCCCTAGCTCGGCGAAACCTAGTCGACTTGTAGGCCCATTCGCATTCGTTGTTTTGAATAAAATTTGATTCATGTGGAACCGTAAGATAACTGCTTGTTCCTCTATGATGACTAGTGTTTGTATTACGTCGGAATATTGCACAATAACTCATTCTGACGCTCGTTTCGACCCAAAAGCTATACTTGTAAACATGCTCTGAATGCATGGAAAGGGTCGGCCTAGCTCATTAAAATTTAATTTTCCGCGGGAATCGCTTCACAGACGGGCTTAAAATCGAATTTATGCTACAAATGTATTTTTTGGTATTTGTTTAATGTTGTCAAATGTTACATACAACGTTAAACTTTGTGTACACGTGGAAAAAGGATTTTAGTTAATGCCTTATTTTTATTTCCTTTAATAGCACCGCGTCGTCGGCCGGCGCGCTGTTGTCCCGAAAAAATATTAAGGCGTCGATTTTGAGTTAGCGGGGGAATTTCTATAGAACGTTCTGACTTTCTAATTATACATTTAATACAATAAAAAGCACACCATATATTAATTTAAAAGCAGGCCGAACGTCCACGCACTTCTAAGTAACGATTTAATAGCCGATTTCGCTATTTTCACTCCCTACCGCAAATGGCCGACCCAGAGTAGTGACGTCATTGCCCACGGCGTCGACTCTTCCCAAAGCTATCAAAACTATAACATCGCCCTATACGTATTCCACCTTCCGTATACACCACGTCGGATAGATACCGCTTCGAATTAATAAACCTTTTATTAATCGCGCCTTATTATAACACCTCATTTTAGACTCGCCTTCACCAATCAAAGCATCGGGCCCCTCAACCACGCCCAACAACCTCCCGGCATGCACAGCGCTCCCACGGTCACCACGTCATCACCTACGTTAACCCTAAACCAAAACACCACTCGTCGCACTGACACAAAAAACAACAACACCTCATTAATAAAATATTTCCCGCTTCTTTTTTCACGCCTTCTGATTGGTTAATTTTCTTGTGACGTCATCAGTTAACTCTTTGACTCCCGTTTTTGCATAAATCCTGAAAATTGCGTCATGTTAAAAGATAGGGAAAAGGGCAAATTTTACACAATTTTCAGGAAAAGAGGTTTGACACGAACACCTGTTACCACTGTCATCCTCCAAGTTAACGGTTGTCACCCACGTGGATGTATTTCAACTTTGTCTCACCTGCAGCTTACACAGTGGGTTCCTAGTACTTTTTCCGACTAATCTTTCTCGCTTCGATGTTTCGAATTGGATAACTAACGCTACTGTTAATATCCATGATACTTGTTGACACCCGAAGGGTCGATATCTGGTGTAGCAACTCGTGTGTAAAGGCGAAACTGGTTGTTTTTGTATACGTTACGAGCACTGCTCCCAGTCGGCCAGTCATTTAATATACATACAGCTCCCGGTTTATCAGTCTGAATTGATATATACAGAAACAACTGGGTGGTACAAGGATGACCCTATTAGACCTCCCCCAGTTAAGACTCGAGTGGTATCACTTACTCGCTCTCATCTTCACGCCAGATGTCGCTCCCACCTCTCCGTTCGTCTTTATATCATTCAGTTCTATAGGGCGATCTTCGTTCGCTGCAAATTTGATGGGCCAAATGTACAACACTGTCTATCCAGATTACAATAGCGTTGTTGTAATTATACAGACATGTTTCAACATCAAACTGTAATAAAACCTACCACAACGAACAAAATAGATCACAACAAAACAACAGTAAAATATACTGCAACTATTTAATATTAAGAATTCGTTTAACTAAACAAAACCTGAACTACAACGTTTATACTTGGGGGCATTTAATAATACGCAAAACATGCCGTGCAGTTAGTAATTGCGATGTTCATCAAAACACGTATTACGATATCACGATGACGAAGATAACATATCTTACCGCAATAAATATAAGTATACACAGTTTGTCGTGGCTGTTTCAGACATCAGGTTTGCTGTTTAGAAAACGAATTATTTTATGCTAACATGTAGCCTCCGCGTCGCAAGTTTCAATTATAGCTCCAATGTAAGTTTAATTCTTACTATTAAAATTTTATATTGGAGCCATGAACAATATATTCCATATGTCGCCTCTTGTTTTCAATTAATTGACCACAATAATATCCCGCGAAGGAATAGTAATAGCACCACACGCGCACACACGCGCAAACGCGCATGCATGCACACACACACACATGTACACACGCACACACGCACATGCGCACGACACATATATAAACGCACACGCTCACTCTTTCGCACGCACGCACGCACACACGCGAGCACACACACATACACACACGCACACACGCGCACACGCGCACACACGCACACACGCACATGCGCACGACAAATACATAAACGCACACGCTCACAAGCATGCACGCACGCACGCACGCACGCACGCACGCACAGACACACGTACGCACATGCACACACACACACACACACACACACACACACACACACACACACACGCACGCACACTACCCGCTGTCTCTCAGACGAACATACACACACACGCATGCACGCACTCACGCGCGAACACGCAAACAGTCAAACGCACACAAACACACTCGCACATTATACCTCTGGAATGTTGTTTCGCACTATCTTTCTTTGCACTATCTTTCTTCGCGCCATCTTTCTTCCTGTACCCGTCAGGTGGCGGCCCCTTGTGTTTAGGCCGGCTGGTGGTACTGCTGGCTACAGACCGAGCGTCGACGTCGAATGTGTCATGTCCTGTCAACAAACGTTACTTAGCCCAGTGCCACTGAATTACATATGTTGATTATATATATATATATATATATATATATAATATATATTTATATATATATAATATATATATATATATATATATATGTATATATACATATATATATATATATATATATATATTTATATATGTATATATACATATATATATATATATTATATATGTATATATATATATATATATACTTTGTTTATATCACTGTGCCGTGGCACACTTGAGACTTTGTTACTTTGTTTACATCACTGTGCCGTGACACACTTGAGACTTTGTTACTTTGTTTACGTCACTGTGCCGTGACACACTTGAGACTTTGTTACTTTGTTTACATCGTTGTGCCGTGGCACAACGGTTGTGAAGCACTGCTCTAGAGTATTGAGAAACAATACCTTTTGACCGGGGATTCGTACTTGAGTCTCTGTCTCTCCTGTATACTCCGTTGGGTGACGCGTGGTGCGACGAAGGCCTGTCCAGGTGGTTCGAGGAATTGGTCATCGCATTCGTCTCCAGACTGTTTAGTCCGGGTCCTGTCAGTGACCGGAGATGGTTGAATTAGCACATAAAACGCTAATACAAGTCACAACAATATCAATCGAATTAAAAATCGCTGTATTACATAATTTTATATATCAACTGTACATATTTGGATGTATACAATCTTTATCAAAGAACAAGGTGTGCTTACCAATAATGAACTATGTTTTGCCACTAATAATAATAATAATAATTAGGTAACTTCTATTGCGCCTAAATCCTTACAAATTAAGTTCAGAGGCGAATCAATACAAAAGGTTGGTCAATTAAAAAAATCGATCAGCATTATTCAAATTGTCAATAGATGGATACGCCACGGAACTATGATGGATAAAACGAGATAAAAAGCAAAACAACAACTGGCATACCGGTAATGAGTAATTAATCATTAACAACAACTGGCATACCGGTAATGAGTAATTAATATGTATCAACCTTCTCAACTCTCAATACGTCTCCAAGAATGAAGAGAATTGGGATATTTCCATCACAAAGAAGAAATCGAACCAGAAGTGCTATTCTTTGAATTACAATATTTGAAAGTCTAGCTACGGTTAGCAGAAAACAACTACATCAGGATAATATGCACAGTGACACGACAATGTAGAAGGAAGGTGGGTGATTTGAGAGAAGACATTGGTTTGAAGAATCATTTGAAAATAATGAAAGTAGTGAGAGGACATTAGCAGTGAATAGCGCGAGAAACAGAAGAGGGTGGCAGAAGAAGTAGAACACAACAGTTAAGATGAAAATACACTGTGAAGAGAGATCAGAAAATGGCACGCATCAATGGGAAAACATTGCAGAAGACTTTGGTAGCTGGAGAAGTACCACAGATAGTGGCATGGCAACGGCGTACAACCAGCGTCCGCGTATGATCAGTTATACGCATTACCCCCGCCTTGCTGTATATTTGGATTGCACTTGATCGTTAGATGGCGACACTGGTTTTCCTAGCATTACTTGCGTAGGCACGCCTTTCGCGACGTGAACTGTTTTGTCTAGCACCGTGTCCAACCAATTAATCGTTCAAGCTACACTACACTACAGTACACTACACTACACTACACTACACTACACTACACTACACTACAGTACACTACACTACACTACACTACAGTACACTACACTACACTACACTGCACTACACTACACTACACTACACTACACTACACTACACTACACTACACTACAGTACACTGCACTACACTACACTACACTGCACTGCACTGCACTGCACTACACTGCACTACACTACACTACACTACACTACACTACAGTACACTACACTACACTACACTACAGTACAATACACTACTCTGCACTGCACTGCACTGCAATGCACTACACTACACTACACAGCACTGCACTGCACTGCACTGCACTACACTACACTACAGTACACTACACTACACTAGAGTACACTACACAACACTACACTACAGTACACTACAGTACACTACACTGCACTACACTGCACTACACTACACTACACTACACTGCACTGCACTACACTACAGTGCACTACAGTACACTACACTACACTACACTGCACTACACCACACCACACTACAGTACACTATACTACACTACACTGCACTGCACTACACTACACTACACTACACTACACTACACTACAGTACAGTACACTACACTACACTACACTGCACTGCACTACACTGCACTGCACTGCACTACACTACAGTACAGTACACTATACTACACTACACTACACTACACTACACTACACTACACTACACTACACTACACCACACCACACTACAGTACACTACACTACACTACACTAAACTGCACTGCACTGCAATGCACTACACTACAGTACACTACACTACACTACACTACACTGCACTGCACTACACTACACTACAGTACACTACAGTACACTACAGTACACTACACTACAGTACACTACACTACAGTACACTACACTACACTACACTACATTACACTACACTACACTACAGTACACTACACTGCACTACACTGCACTACACTAAATTAAACTAAACTACACTACACTACAGTGCACTACAGTACACTACACTACACTACACTGCAGTGCACTACAGTACACTACACTACACTACAGTACACTGCACTGCACTGCACTGCAATACACTGTACTACACTACACTACAGTACACTACACCACACCACACTACACTGCACTACACTGCACTGCACTACACTACACTACACTACAGTACACTACACTACAATACACTACACTACACTGCATTGCACTGCAATGCACGGCACTACACTACACTACAGTACACTGCACTCCACTGCACTGCACTACACTACAGTACACTGCACTGCACTGCACTGCACTGCACTACACTACACTACACTACAGTACACTACACTGCACTGCACTACACTACACTACACTGCACTGCACTACACTACACTACACTACACTGCACTGCACTGCACTACACTGCACTGCACTACACTACACTACAGTACACTACACTACACTGCACTGCACTGCACTGCACTACACTACACTACACTACACTACAGTACACTACACTACACTGCACTGCACTGCACTGCACTACACTACACTACACTACACTACACTGCACTACACTACACTACACTACACTACAGTACACTGCACTGCACTGCACTGCACTGCAATACACTGCACTACACTACACTACAGTACACTACACCACACCACACTACACTACACTGCACTACACTGCACTACACTACAATACACTACACTACAGTACACTACACTACACTGCACTACACTGCACTGCACTGCACGGCACTACACTACAGTACACTGCACTACACTACACTACAGTACACTACAGTACACTACACTACACCTGGCAATAGTTACAATCCCTTCATAGTTTACAGTTGTCAAATATGTGCGGTGTTTGAATTTAAGAAGGTATCACGAAATTAGGCCATGTCTCAATACCCCATAAATATACGTCACTTCCGATTACGTAACAAGAAGGCGACTTTCGCTTACGTCGCTCGATTGTTGTGTGACGTTAGTACGAGTGCGTAATTGTCGTCACACAGTAGTGGCTCAAGTGGCTTACACCAAGCACTGGGATAACACAGGAGACTGGATGGTTTGTGGGCAAGACAAGAATAGGGGTGGGTAGCATCAAGAAAATCATCCAAATCAGAAGGGGAACATGTATTGGACATACCCTCGAAAAGACAACCACTGCAGTTACAAGACAAGGCTTAGAGTTGAACTCACAAAGAAAATGAAAACAGGCAGATAAAAAGCTTGGATCGTTCGCAATACTGAGCATGTTTTCTACGGTTGTTCCAAGCTACTTTTACAAACCGACCAGTTGACTGACAGAGGATGCAGAGAAAACAGGTCTAATAATAAACATACGACAAACAAAGCTATTGAAGGCGGAAACACAACAATGCAAAGTACAGAACAAAGGAATTCATGTAGAAGAGGACAACAAATGTATCAATCTGGGCGGTTTGTGACAAACAAAGGAGGAACATACGAAAATATTAAATGCAGGATTGGAAAGGCCAGACATGCAATCATCACATCAAAGACAGGATGGAATACACCATCCTGTTTAACAAAAAATAAAATTGGAACGTTCAACTCAAACGTGAAAAGCGAAAGACTCTGCGGCTCCGCGGCTCTGGGATATGGAGACGTATCAAGGCAACAAGAAAACTCCAAATGTTCATCAACAAGTGCCTCAGAAACATGCTCAACATTAAATGGCAAGACAAGACCACAATCACAGAACTCTCCAGGAGAACAAACCAAACCAGCATCAAGAAAGAGATTCAAACAAAAAGGGGACATGGATTAGACACACCCTCCGATAGACCACCAGAACAGTTACACGACAAGCTTTTAATTGGAACCCACAAAGAAAACGAAAACAAGGCTTGGTTTGAACACATCAATATTAAGAATAATACTCCGCTAAGGTAGCAACTAATCCAACCTACATTCACTAGATGGAGAAAGGCTACAACATCACATGCCGCGCGAGAGAGATACACAAATGTTGTCCACAAGACATAACATTTGTGTAGTTTAATAACGCCACACATCGAGTTAGAACGCACGTTTACTGCGAGATTTCGTCCTCATCCGCACGGAGGGGTCCATTGTGGCGTCTGTCCCTCCCTCCGCCCCGCTGACGGCGTCGCCAGCGGTCTCTGGCTTCTCCTGTGCAGCTTCCCTGCAAACGAAGAGCAGATGCTTTAAAAGGGGAAGCTCGTTTATAGCACAGTATCCCAGCCGTAGGACTGCTCAAAGCGCATAACACGTTACTCCCTGGCAAACCTGTTCAATCGAGCACCATCTCGACTTCTCTGGGAAGCATTCAGCCACGTTGCAATTAATGCACGAATACTATTCGCACACCATTGTATCCACCACTGTCTATAACCAGGTACCCATTCATATAGCTGATTGAATTGGAGCAACGTAGAGTGAACGAACTTGCCCTAGGTTCGACGCGGTAGCACAGGATTCGAACTCGGGTTCTCTCGATTTAGAATCCGATGCTCTAGCACTGCGCCGCTGCGCCACACTTTATTAGAGACACGCTACTGTCTTTTACGTCAATTCCTTAGATATATATTTTAGCCAAATGCTCACAAAACTGACAGGTTTATAATTATAATGTTCCTTTGGCGTCGACTGACCGCATAATCATGGTCAAGCAGTTGCATTATAAATCAGAAATTATATAATGTGCTTGTGCGTGGCCGTGTGCATGTGTGCGGATGTGCGTGCGCGGCTGTATGTGGCAATGTGCGTGTGTGTGTGTGTGTGTGTGTGTGTGCGCGCGTGTGCGTGCGTGCGAGCGAGCGAGCGAGCGAGCGTGCGTATGTAAATATATGGCACTACAATGACTATGTGTTGTTCTTGTTACTTACAGCTCAGAATGATTAGGGCAAAATGCCGCCTGGTCATGGTTAGTGGTCAACTGTAACTGGCCTGACTTCACATGAGGCAGTCAAGCGGGAGCAATAACATCACGGTGATTATCGTGTATGCTCAACTTTACATGTGTCCGTGTTGCTATTTTTATATCAAGCGGAGCAATAACATCACGGTGATTATCGTGTATGCTCAACTTTACATGTGTCCGTGTTGCTATTTTTATATGGACATGTTGTCCTTGTAGTTCACACGAGATTGTTTGGACAAGAACATTGATTTTGTCTGGATGTAGCTGATCACCACAGCATTGGACACCTGAACTCCCTCTAAACACCCACGCCGCTTGTATCCTGTTTTTTTATCTTGTTCGCCAGCCAGCGAGCACCTCACATTGTGGGATATTGCCCAGTATTTGGCTTGCCGCAGTATTCGAGATGACAGCCGTTGTCCAGAGAAGTGGAAGAACACAATGTTCACTATGTTTATAAATGAAACTCAACTTTCTTTAACGTATAGCATAGCCACAGAGTGGCAGCTTGTGACAGACAATGCATGGAAGAGTTAGCCAGACAGACCCGCGTTTAAATATGTTGACTATTTAACAAGATTTAACAAGATTGCCATCCAGAAAATTAACTGTAGATGGCAGGTGGACAAGGAAGCCTTTTGGCTTATCGAGAGTCCAATACTTTTTATCTACGTGTATCCCGCCCTTTTAAGGTATGTGTCGATTTTATTTTAAAACTTATTCACGCTGCTAGCACCAACACAATCAGGAGATAATCTGTTCCAATCATTTACAGTCCTTTGAGAGAATGAGAACTGTCTTATATATAATCTACACTGCTCCTTTACTAATGTAACTTCATGTCCTCTGGTCCTTCTATCTTTCTTAACTGAGAAAAAAATATTTCTATCAATATGTTCTTAACCATTCAATATTTTAAACACTTCTATCTGATCTCCTCTCAATCTCCTGGTCTCTAGTGTTGTTAAACCACATTTTTAGGCATATTTCGTAACTAAGATCCCTCAGGTTTGGTATCATTTGTGACGATAGACGCAGGACTCATTTCATTTTGCAGTAGAGCTGCAAAATGAAATGAAGGATAGATAGATACATTGGAGACAGGTAGCTAGAATGTTCGACAATAGCGGCCGACATCAGTGAGAGCGTTATAAATAAAATGACCACTGAGATGCGATTAGTGGCAAAAAGTGGACAGTTTTATAAGAGGGACTACCTAAAACACAAATTATTTATTGAGACGAGATATATAGAGCGGAGTTCAGAGATGACTCCAAAACGTGATTCAGAGATGACCCCTTTAACGAACGCATTTCGGAGACGACCCCCGGGGCACGATTCTACAGAGGCGCACCGCACACAGGCAAAACACCATGCACAGGTTATGGCATAACTTTTTAGGAAATGCACTTGTGTATATTTAGCAGATAGTTTAACTGCGCACATTGAGGAAGACACCTTCCCACATCACAGTTTAATGGAGCTCACCTGCATTGTAGGAACCGTCTAACTCAACATTCCTACGAACGCTGTCAGGTCTCTGACATAGTTGTGTGGCCAACCGTGACGACGACGACTGCTTGCAGGTAGCAGTCCACACTGTAGCGGAACGCTATGGCTGAGCGACCCGTTATAATGAACCAACAATCCAGTTTTCCTTACCACGGGCCGTCGCCACGCGTCGTTAGTTTTCAAAACAAAAACATTGCCATATTTGCTACAAAACAATAACTGTCTTCAATGTAGCAGTAAACATATTTGATTCACCGTTTTCTGGAATATACCACCAAACTGTGTGGCCGTCCTGAAGGCAATAAGATTGGCATCGCATACATTTGATACAATGTTTTATGCGTATGATTGAGCACGTAGTCACATGGCATGGATGACTCACTAAAAGTACATTTAAATTTAATAAGGGGTAATGACGGGACTAGTAACAGCAGGATGTCACGTGTCCCGCATTCTACCTAGGAAATATTTCCTGCATTTTGGGAATAGTGTGTTTGTCATCTGCATTGTTGGTTTCCCTATAACAATACTGCTAGTACTTTAGATATGGATTTGTATAAGAGATTAACAATCAAAGCACTTCACAATGGTTAATAATAAAAAAATGCATGGATTTTAAATATTTAAATATATCAAACGGTAAAATATAATATGTGCAATAATATCCCAAGTTCCCTATCTCGCCATCTCTTCGATACATTGTGTGCGCAACATAGTGGTCCTATTCCTCTTGTATCATTGAAAGGTGATCACCGCTTGACGGTAGCATTCATAACACCGCCCAATTAAGCCGCCAATATTAAGGTTCATTTTAAAACCTTTAAGCATTAATGTTTTTTTCTGTGGGCGCAAGTAACAACGCAACAAAAGTGTTAAAATGTGGACGTCGATTGAAGTAACGTCTGTGCTGTTTGTGTTGGCGCCTTCCATTCAGCTGAGTTCGGATGTGCAGGTTTTCCGTGTTGAATCCTGTTGTTCGGATGCACCCACGCATGACGCCGTGCCACTTGTCACTGGTGTCACTGGGGCTGCTGTGATGCACGTCACTGCTTCCGTCCTCGTTAACCTCTTCTAGTTCGTTGCATATCTGTATTTTCCAATCTGTCCTTGGCTCCTCACAGCTCAACTTTATATCACATTTATGTTGATAAGATCATTCATCTTATCTGTCTTTCTTTTCTCCCGAGTGCGTGCACTTTGCTGACGTTGTGTGTTATGTCCGAACCACGTTAATTATATTATTGTTCTCTTCTGTGCTTGCATACGTTATATATTAGATGTTCAAGGGATCATTATACAGTCCGAGTCGACACAGATATAACATAAAAGGCCGAGCTCTTCTTTTGATCCCATCGGCCTTCCACATTCTCAAAAAAATACAAAATAAGTGAAATTTTATTTAAAAAAATTCTGAATGGTGTTCTCAACTGAATATGTTTCCTTAATCCTCTACCACCATTTCACTCACTCAAGTTATGTTCGCCTGTTTGCTTCACCTACAATGTCGTTTCACTATTTGACTCTTCCCTTTAATCAACGAATCATTCGTCTAAAGTGCGCGTACTTTCACATGTGACGAAAGGGCACAAGCCATCCCTTTGTGTGTTATTCCGTGATTGATTGTCGTGGACTTGGTGAGCCACTTGACGCCAGATACAGCACTGATGGTGTGAAGGTGAAACTAGCAAAGCTCGAAAGTGGGAAATCGCCAAGGGTATCAATATACATCGCCTGAGAATCGGAAACACCCAATACGTCATATTGCTAAAGTCACTGGGTACGTGCCTGATATTTCAGAAAGACCGCCGACACTCCGTTGCCAACACCAGGCCAGAGGTGGCATGTAAGGTCATGGAGTCTTTAGTAAGGGACGCTATGATGGCCACGTGGAAGCCTGTTCTGAGGAAGGCCGCATACTCCTTGGCATACTAGATTCTCCTTACAAAGTTGAAAGTGTAATGTATCAACTACATAATGCTGCGTATGAATTGGCGATGTGGTCACCGCGGTACTTACGACATAAATGCAACGGAATTACAAAAGTGCGGACCACGCGCAAGGTTCCAGAATTACAAACCTTGTTATACATATGTAATACGCGTAAAGATCGAAGGCGATATATATCATATGTGTAGCCTACGTCTGCTGGCGAAACGCTGATAACACGTAAAAGTCTCAAACCACATCGAACTACTAGTTGATATATGATTACTGAAGTAATACATCTGTGGGGTCTACTTTCTACCAACACCCAACCACGGAGCAACAAACAAAGGAAGCAGTTGTCACCGTTACAGTGTAGTCATCTTTTTAAACTAGTTCCACACAGTGGTATGTACACTCTATAGGAGAACGGTTCACCACTCACTTATCCCAGGTAAGAGAAAAGCCCTCTAGAGAACATAGCATATCAAAATCATGTACGTAAGTAACTCTGAAAAACATTATCGTTTTTATTTAATACACCGCCACTAGGTTAGAAGTCAGTGGTTCAAGGAAGCGATACACCGCTATTAGGTTAAAGGTCAGTGGTTCAAGGAAGCGATAAACCACCACTAGGTTAGAGGTCAGTGGTTCAAGGAAGCGATACACCGCTACTAGGTTAGAGGTCAGTGGTTCGAGGAAGCGATACACCGCCACTAGGTTAGAGGTTAGTGGTTCGAGGAAGCGATACACCGCCACTAGGTTAGCGGCCAATGGTTCAAGGAAGCGATACACCACCACTAGGTTAGAGGTCAGTGGTTCAAGGAAGCGATACACTGCCACTAGGTAAGAGGTCAGTGGTTCAAGGAAGCGATACACCACCACTAGGTTAGAGGTTAGTGGTTCGAGGAAGCGATACACTGCCACTAGGTTAGAGGTCAGTGGTTCGAGGAAGCGATACACTGCCACTAGGTTAGAGGTCAGTGGTTCTGATCACGCTTGGACATGTGACATTTGCGGTCGGTCAATTCTGCTAAGAACTGTATAACAATGCGTTGACCGTATTCTTTAAATAATGTGTGTACTATCCTTAATGTGAAATATATCGCAAGGTTTCTGTGTACAACTGAGTTGTCCACCAGAGAGTGATCGCTAATCAAGGGTCGTTTACATTCACATTTTAAATGTGCTCTTAATTGTTAGTATAATATTTTAAAATGAAAACTAATGACAGTATTTATTTTAAATTGTGCGAAAAAAGAAAGAGTATATCTTCCCCTATAATGCTACACAATCACATTATGCATTCCACCAGAGTGTACACTTGACAACAACCATCCACTCCCTAAGATACACTGTACCAGAAAATAAGCATGACAATAGTCCTTCACCCTCTGTGATATATTCCGTCAGAGAGTAAGCGTGACGACAACCATCTACTCCGTGAAATACTCCACACAAAGTAATCATGACGACAGTTATTCATTCCCAATGATGCATTCCACCAAAGTATAAACATGACAATAAAGTTCTACCACTGTGGTACACCCCAACACAGAGTACGCATGACAACAACCTTCCATTCCGTGTGATACATTCCACCACAGAGTACGCATGACAACAACCATCCACTCCGTGTGGTACATTCCACGAGACAGTAAGCATGCCAACAACCATCAACTTCCTGCGGTACATTCCACGAGACAATAAGCATGCCAACAACCATCAACTTCCTGTGGTACATTCCACGAGACAATAAGCATGCCAACAACCATCAACTTTCTGTGGTACATTCCACGAGACAGTAAGCATGCCAACAACCATCAACTTCCTGTGGTACATTCCATGAGTCAATAAGCATGCCAACAACCATCAACTTCCTGTGGTACATTCCACGAGACAGTAAGCATGCCAACAACCATCAACTTCCTGCGGTACATTCCACGAGACAATAAGCATGCCAACAACCATCAACTTTCTGTGGTACATTCCACGAGACAATAAGCATGCCAACAACCATCAACTTCCTGTGGTACATTCCACGAGACAATAAGCATGCCAACAACCATCAACTTCTTGTGGTACATTCCACGAGACAGTAAGCATGCCAACAACCATCAACTTCCTGTGGTACATTCCACGAGTCAATAAGCATGCCAACAACCATCAACTTCCTGTGGTACATTCCACGAGACAATAAGCATGCCAACAACCATCAACTTCCTGTGGTACATTCCACGAGACAGTAAGCATGCCAACAACCATCAACTTCCTGTGGTACATTCCACGAGTCAATAAGCATGCCAAAAACCATCAACTTCCTGCGGTACATTCCACGAGACAATAAGCATGCCAACAACCATCAACTTCCTGTGGTACATTCCACGAGACAGTAAGCATGCCAACAACCATCAACTTTCTGTGGTACATTCCACGAGTCAATAAGCATGCCAACAACCATCAACTTCCTGTGGTACATTCCACGAGACAATAAGCATGCCAACAACCATCAACTTCCTGTGGTACATTCCACGAGACAGTAAGCATGCCAACAACCATCAACTTCCTGTGGTACATTCCACGAGTCAATAAGCATGCCAACAACCATCAACTTCCTGTGGTACATTCCACGAGACAATAAGCATGCCAACAACCATCAACTTCCTGTGGTACATTCCACGAGACAGTAAGCATGCCAACAACCATCAACTTCCTGTGGTACATTCCACGAGTCAATAAGCATGCCAAAAACCATCAACTTCCTGCGGTACATTCCACGAGACAATAAGCATGCCAACAACCATCAACTTCCTGTGGTACATTCCACGAGACAGTAAGCATGCCAACAACCATCAACTTTCTGTGGTACATTCCACGAGTCAATAAGCATGCCAACAACCATCAACTTCCTGTGGTACATTCCACGAGACAATAAGCATGCCAACAACCATCAACTTCCTGTGGTACATTCCACGAGACAGTAAGCATGCCAACAACCATCAACTTCCTGTGGTACATTCCACGAGTCAATAAGCAAGCCAAAAACCATCAACTTCCTGTGGTACATTCCACGAGACAATAAGCATGCCAACAACCATCAACTTCCTGTGGTACATTCCACGAGACAGTAAGCATGCCAACAACCATCAACTTCCTGTGGTACATTCCACGAGTCAATAAACATGCCAAAAACCATCAACTTCCTGTGGTACATTCCACGAGACAATAAGCATGCCAACAACCATCAACTTCCTGTGGTACATTCCACGAGTCAATAAGCATGCCAAAAACCATCAACTTCCTGTGGTACATTCCACGAGACAATAAGCATGCCAACAACCATCAACTTCCTGTGGTACATTCCACGAGACAGTAAGCATGCCAACAACCATCAACTTCCTGTGGTACATTCCACGAGTCAATAAGCATGCCAACAACCATCAACTTCCTGTGGTACATTCCACGAGACAATAAGCATGCCAACAACCATCAACTTCCTGTGGTACATTCCACGAGACAGTAAGTATGCCAAAAACCATCAACTTCCTGCGGTACATTCCACGAGACAGCAAACATGACAACAACCGTCCAATATGTCACAGTTACAAGCAAGTTTCAGCTGTCACCACCATCTCTCTAGCCTCAACTGATGAAGGAAAGCTGTCAGTGATGTAACACAGCAAGACGCGCCATCTCCACAACACACATGAAGGAAATGGTTCAAGTTACAGGAAGGAAATGGACAATTGTGCTACCTTTCTACCTAAAGACAGTATACCATCATATTTGTGGTCTCTTTTGCACAAATTCACCGCTGTCGACCTCGTTGTACCAACTGAAATGTTTTCGTATACATCTTGTCAAACGACAGTTAATCGAACAAGATTTTCCATGCAAAGATTGTGGATTCCGGTTATAAAAACTACGTACGGTAAAAAGTATTAGACACCATTAGCTAACGCAATTAGCACCAGGCTTGTTAACAAATGCAAATGCATTTGAATGCGCATTTGAATGTTGAGCATTTGAATGCGCATTCAAATGCCTCCGTGAAATTGTAAATGCATTTGCATTTGGGTGTTTTCTTTAAACATTTGCATTTGAATGCAATCCACAAACATTTGGTTTGTGAAATGCATAATCAAATGCATGCTTGAGAGAGAGAGAGAGAGAGAGAGAGAGAGAGAGAGAGAGAGAGAGAGAGAGAGAGAGAGAGAGAGAGAGAGAGAGAGAGAGAGAGAGAGAGAGAGAGAGAGAGAGAGAGAGAGAGAGAGAGAGAGAGAGAGAGAGAGAGAGAGAGAGAGAGAGAGAGAGAGAGAGAGAGAGAGAGAGAGAGAGAGAACGCATCATTTATGCTTCAACATCAAATTGTTCGACTTTTTCTTCTTTCTACCATACCTATAAAACCACTTTTAGTTTACTTGTCCACATGTAATTTGTTTAATGTAACATTAAGCATATAATGTATTAACATGCTGTTATGTGCTATTGATTTAAGATCTGCATGTTCCAGTTAACCTTAATGCTGGTGAATTGTACTGTTGATGTGTCATAGAAAATAAATATTTCAATTGATTGGTCTCAGCTTAATTTAGTTACTTGTTTATACTGAACGTTTCAAAACAAACACCCATTTGTGCTGTTAGGTTTTACACCAAACAGAGCATCGACAAGTCTACAAGTTCAACCCGCTGTCACCGATTTCGCTGTGTCCACGAAGAAGTGGGCTAGCGAAACTCGTTCATGGAAGATCCAAGGGACTATGTCCACGACTCTGAGGTGACACTATTCTACAACGAACAATGCATTCTATATGAGAGTGACCCGCTGGTACACAGGAGAGACAACGAACACAGGTTTCCTGGATTGGCAGCATTGAGCCGTCGATTACAGTGCATCCCAGCATCCTCTGTCCCCGTGGAAAGGATCTTCAGCACTGCAGGGAAGATAGTGCGTCCTGATCGTGCCAGGCTGGGCGATAAGTTTGAGCAACTGATGTTTGTGAAGTGCAACGCCCATCTCCTGTGAGGCGTGAACTGTGCGTCATGTATGGGACAGTGGATAACCAATATTTCCTAGTCATACCATATAAAAAAACTGCATTGGATCACAATAATTTTGGGAATTATGTGCCATTACTATACCATGGTGCAACAAAAAGCATGATTACATTTGACCAGGAAGCTTTAGTCATATTAATTAAGATGGTATATTGTATGGGACATTTAGCATTTTTCATAAAACAGAGCACCACCTTCTGCATTATGTAGTGGGACTTAGTGGCTACACTAATCATGTACTACTGTATATATTAAATATACTAATAACGTGTTTGCATACTTTACATTATTTCTCCAAATAAAACAAAGCGTTAATATAAAACTAACACATTTGAAAATAATTCAAATGCATTTGCAAATGTGCAACCAAAACATTTACATTTGCAATGACAGTGTAATATTGACACATTTATTTATTGAACTCCACGTGCTTAGCTTAGGCTTATACGTGACTAAAGTTAGCTAATGGTGTTTTACTAGACGTCGACGCGAGATCTGCGGTTTACTTCAAATTTGAGGTCGCGTTCAGATTTGGCGTACGGTTGCGGCGCTTAATTGCGTTAGCTAATGGTCTCTATTACTACAATGTGGAGCGCGGCGCATAGCGCTTACACTTAGAGCTTCAGACTCTCAATCAAGAGATTCCAGGTTCTAATTTGATTGCTGCTGTTTCGAACTTTGCGCAAGTTGTTTCACTACACGTTGTTCCAGTTTACTCAACTGCGTAACTGAGTACTTGACTATAGACAATGGTCGGTATTTGTGTACGAATAGCCGTCGCTTATAATTGAATTGCAGCATGTCTGAATGCTTCCCACGGAAATCGAGAAGGTCTTAGATTGAATATGTCTGCCAAGGGTGAAGTGTAAAGCGCTTTGAGCAGTCTTACGGACTGGATAATGCTCTATATATGAACATACCTTTAACGTATTGTTGTGCATTTAAAAAGGCGAAGAAGAAAGAGCAAGCGCGGAGGGGTGTTGATGGAACAGCCAACAACACTTCCTCATACTAGCAACTGTACGACCATGGAACATTTCTTTGTGTCAAACCTACGTTCTAACTTTGTTGCAGCCAATGTGATGCATACTATCCTAAATGTAATGTGTGTAGACATATGCATTATAAAAATTAGTCGTTTGATTTACCAAAATAGTTCAAACAACCGTAACTTCGTTGGTGTCAACAACGGGGCGCGCGATAGTGTAGTGGTTAGCACATCCGCCTGACATGCCGGCGACCCGAGTTCAATACCCTGACCGGGCAGGTATGGTATATTTGGTGTAAAAACCTGGCTCTCAACATTGGGGACTGTGTATCCCTCGTGACCCGGAGATCACGTTAATGTCGGTCCCGTCTCAATTTGGGACGTAAAAGAACCACTGAGGACGACAAGCACCCTGGCAGTGACCACCCTCAAATGCCAGCATAGAAAGGTCGGCTTGGCGATAATGTTCTGAAAAAGGCTGACTAGTTGAATGAGACCTCATAATATTGTAACCACAATAATACAGACTAGTCTGTTAATAGAACGTTGCCGAGTGCTGGAAACAACTAGAACTAGAACTAGAAGATAAGCAGTTCTGGAAAGTTCCCCGTGACGATAGAACTGCTCGCACAAGTCAACACCGCAACAACTCGACAACGTGAAACAACACATTTCTTCACCGACCCAGACGACACGTCATACTGATTAGCTCATACTCACATAATATGACGGACACTACCGGACCAAGGCTAGTCGGTCATGTGCTGACACGTCCTCATTACGTCCAGTAATCAAGTGGACGTAGATCCAGAATGTGTCTAGATCTATCTGTGCCACACAAGACGATAGGGTGGACACCACAAACTCTCCAAGTATTCCAGTTCACGTCCAACGCCCACCGCGTTCAACAGGGAATACCGACAAGGAAGTTCTCGCGAAAAATTCCGCTGAACTCCGGCCGTAAACCACGTAGACTGTTTCTTATCTGACCGTCACGGCCACGGCCACGGCCCAGTGCTTTTCAACAACATGTCTTGTGGACCAACCTGCCTGTTATAGTTGTATACAATAACTTATCAGGTCCAGGCTTAAGCCCTAGTGTACTTCCATCGATGTCATATTCTGTGTGGTTCACACTTATTGCATTACAAATTACTACGTATATAAACGAATCTAGCCATTGTGTCAGATAGACAATATTGCTTACACAGATGGACTAAGTCATACGTCAATCATATGCCACATAAGTGAATTGACACTCAATGCGGACTCCAATTACCAGGTCAAGATACAATCCCCCCGGAGCATGACCGACAAGGCGACAACACATTTATGGCTTTGCTATATTTGTTGTACATTTCGCCGTCTGTTGACCTACAGGAACACAGAAACGAGGAATAAATAGAAATTATGGTAACATTTTAAATTATGACAGACATACTTGTAAAGCACGTAAACCTATTGAAAAAAATTGCCTCTGGTATTCACATTTTCTTACTATAGCACCTAAACAAAACCTGAAAACAAGAAGAATGTTGTTAGGTTCTGCTCGATCCACGGGGAGTGCCGACGAGGTAAAGTTAAGTAAAGTTAAGTTCTTATATTACTACCTGGCAGACCTGTTCAATCGAACACCATCTTGATTTCTCTGGGAAGCATTCAGCCACGCTGCAGTTACTGCGGGAAGGCTATTCATACACAAATATCCACCATTGTCTATATGCATGTACTCAGCCATACAGTTGAATGTACTAAAGCAATGCAGAGTGAACGAACGTGCTCAAGGTTCGACATGGCAGCAAAGGATTCGAACTGGATTCTCTCGATTGAGAATCAGATGATGTTTTACGCACTGCGCAACCACGCTCCACATTGACAAACTCAAGTGGAACAGCAGTATACCCAAAGTCACAAAGAAGGTCTACAACTTCGGGACCACCCAACAGCGTAAAATTAGATAAGTACACGCCAAACCATTTAATTAGAGTATGGAGGGAGTTCTAATCAGAGGGAAGAATAAACCAGATAGTCACGTATGTCCCCTGTAGGTACTGGTTTAACCTGTTGGGTCCTAACGTACGTCCCGGAGAAGGTCAAAGCTGGGGATGATCTACTTTGTTATGCCGGCGTATTAATCAATAGACGTGTTCCTTTGTCTTGTTCATATTATACTAGTATTTTAAGAGTTCAAGAATACGTCCTATTTGCTATTTTATAAGATAGTTTGAGTAACTGTTTATTTCGAGCTTTCACCGGACAACACTATTTTTGATCCCCAGAATATTTTTCACCGCGGAAGGTTACCAATCCACCTGGATTGTGTCTGCATGAAAAGATCGCCGCGACCCAGTACTTCATCATTCATTGCCATATAAGCATAAGTGCTGTGTGTACACATCACTGGCCAAGCTAAATGCAGGTCGCAGTCACAATGGCACAGAGTGCAAAAAAAAAGCAACCTAAAAGTTGCAGTTACCCGAAGCGCGACCCGGACGTAAACATCAGCTGCGGGATAACCACAGACACCTGCGGATAGTTGCTCTGTCTTTGTCCGTGAACTCCAAGGAGAGACTGGCTTCAATAATGATCCTCGATGTTTGATTTCCTTCTTCCGTCGCTGACCCTTCTTCGCTTCCCTTTTCCCTGTCTCCACTTCCTTCACAACCCCACCTACCCTCTCTTCACATCTCAGTTGTAATCTTCTCCTTCTACCCTCCAACGAGGTTCAATTATTGTACCGACAAATCCACTGACTTACATGCACGGAAAGGCGGGTTTGTTTATTCGAAAATCAACTGCACTTCTCCGTGACGAATTCAGCTACGTCATCATTACTACGCGAATAGTGTCCACGATAGTCAGCTACTCGTAATGTACAGCTGAGTAAATTTTAGCAAAATAGCGTGGACGAAATTGCCCAAATTTATAAACGACATAAGAGTTTTCGAAGCATGGCATCTTGGTTGAGAGCCAGACATTCTACACATTGTGTAACTGTGCCCTAAATGCAAGGTAAAGATCAAGGCAAATGCCGCCGCCAACCAAGTAAGAATACGGCGATGCCCGCTGCAAGTCAGCGACAACTTGACACCAGGAAGCAGAGTGTTTTTAGTCTGAGCGCCGCTATGAGTGTGTCGCCATCTGTCGATTATGTGTGTGTATTGTTTTTGCCGTTGCTACTTCATCGACGACGCTCTAACAAATTTAATGTGGAGTAAAAGCACAGTTCTCGTGCACCTATGATTTATGCGTTTGGAGTCAATATAAGCGCATTACATGTAATCTATTTATCATTACAACGTATATTAAATTCTTGGAAGCATCCAACCGCACTGCAAAGACTGCAACAAATTTGTGGGTTTGTGTTATGTTACCAGGTAATTGGTTGGACAGATGAGTGATCTGGAGTGACGTGACGTGAATGAAATTGCTACTTTTGAAAAGCAGCCAGAGGGTTTGAAACACACATGAATGCCTAGATTAATGTGTCATGGTCTACTTACGTATATAACAATACAGTGTGTAATATGTTCCTTGCACTTTAAAATGTACGTTTATAATAAATATATAATGGAAGATAGCTGTCATTAGACGTTGTGGAGTTAGTAAATCATAGAAAAACGAGTTATAGCAATACAGAGAGTGTGGTGTGTCTGTTCACGTGCCCGTGAGACACAGCTAAAGCAACTTTGCTGCGATTTACGATCTACCAAAGGTATTCCGATCTACCAAAGGTATTCCGATCTACCAAAGGTATTCCGATCTACCAAGGGTATTCCGATCTACCAAGGGTATTCCGATCAATGCACGAGGATGATAAATGACAAATAAAGTGCATAATTATATGAACGCACGCACGCATTCGCCATATCCTACGCACACACGCATGCACACAACACGTAGCGTCAGACACACACACACACACAGTGTGACACGCACGCAAGCGCACACACACCACACACATGCACACACACACACACACACACACACACACACACACACACGGCGATAAGATGCTGCAGGAGTTTTGCGCAGGTGGGAGTGTAGGGTGTATCCCTAAACGTATTCTGCTAGGTCTGGTATTTAACAAGATTTAACAAAATTTAACAAGATTGCCATCCAGAAATTGTTTTACTCTAGACGGCAAGTGGACAAGGAAGCCTTTTGGCTTATCGAGAGTCCAGTACTGTTTTACATACGTGTATCCCGCCCGTTTAAGGTAAGTGTCGATTTTATTTTTAAACATATTCACGCTACTAGCACCAACACAATCAACAGATAATCTGTTCCATTCATGTACAGTCCTTTGTGAGAATGAGAACTTTCTTATATCTAATCTACACTGCTCCTTTACTAATGTGACTTCATGTCCTCTGGTCCTTCTATCTTTCTTAACTGAGAAAAAATATTTCTATCAATATGTTCATAACCATTTAATATTTTAAACACTTCTATCGGATCTCCTCTCAATCTCCTGGTCTCTAGTGTTGTCATACCGCATTCTTTTAGGCATATTTCGTAATTAAGATCCCTCAGTTGGGTATAATTTTAGTTGCTCTCCTCTGTATTATTTCTAGCATACCTATGTCCTTCTTACGATATGGCCTCCACGCTTGTATACAATATTCTAATTGAGGCCTAACTATTGTTTTGTCCAACGGTATTATTAGTTCTTTTTCCTTATACGTCATATTTCGTCTAATTAATCCAAGGATTTGATTTCCCTTTGAAACGACAATACCGCACTGCTCTGAAACCTTCATATCAGCACTCATGGTTAACCTTAAGTCTTTTTCTTTTACAGTAGTACTTAGTACACAACCCCCCATTGTATATCGTACATGTTCATTCCCATGTCCTGTGTGGAGGCATTTACATTTCCCAAAACTGAATAACATTTGCCATTTTTCAGACCATTTTATCAACCTTTCAAGATCATCTTGTAAATGCTATCTAACTCCATCACGTTTAATCCTTCTAAACAATTTTGTATCACCCGCAAATTTCAACACCTTACTTGTCATATTATCGTCAAAATCACTTATATATATATTAATAATAATATAGGTCCCAATACTGATCCCTATGGTACCCCACTCAAAACTGATTTCCAGTTTGAAGTCTCCCCATCAACTACTACCCGGTGTCTTTTGTCAATTAGCCATTTTTCTATCCAGTTAATTAAACCATTTCCTGTGACATGGGCCTTTAGTTTAAGCAGTAATCTTTGGTGTGGCACTTTGTCGAAAGCTTTCTGAAAATCTAAGTAGATGATATCTACTGGTGATCCCTCGTCTACCCACTTAGTGATGTCTTCCAAAAACATAACACATTTGTTAAGCATGACCTCGCTTTTAGAAACCCATGTTGAGATGGGTTTATCAAGTTATGTATATGAAGAAAATCCACCATGTGATCTTTAATTAGTATTTATAATAATTGCAAATCACCGATGTTAAACCCATTGGTTTGTAGTTCGCTGACTTGTGTCTCGAACCTTTTTTAAATAACGGTATAATGTTTGCTTCTTTCCATTCTAATGACAAATTGAAAATTGTTCCAAGCGGTATGCTAATTTGTTCTACAATTTCTAATAGTAGTTTGGGCGGAATCTCATCCACTCCATGTGATTTATTATCCTTCAAAGCCCTTATTTTCTTAGCTACCATTTCCGGGGTTATAACTAACTGGTTTGTAGTTCGCTGACTTGTGTCTCGAACCTTTTTTAAATAACGGTATAATGTTTGCTTCTTTCTATTCTAATGACAAATTGAAATTTTTTCCAAGCGGTATGCTAATTTGTTCTACAATTTCTAATAGTAGTTTGGGCGGAATCTCATCCACTCCATGTGATTTATTATCCTTCAAAGCCCTTATTTTCTTAGCTACCATTTCCGGGGTTATAACTAACTGTCCTAAATAGTCTGATTTCACTCCCTTGAACTTAGCCTCTAGTAGTGGCAGTGAACTAATATCTTCCCTGGTAAACACCGAACTAAAATACTCATTCAGGTCTTCTGCCATTAAGAATTCCTCTGATATTATATATCAGACCCCAATAGTCCTCATGTTATTCAAACTAACAAACAGTTATCGATACTCTTGATCGGTAGCTTTAGAGAAGCAGTGGACCGCAATACATATTGAGCCCATCCCATAACTAGCGCTGCTTTAGAGAAGCACTGGACCGCAATACATATTGAGCCCATCACATAACTAGCGCTGCTTTAGAGAAGCAGAGGACCGCAATACATATTGAGCCCATCACATCACTTGCGCTGCTTTAGAGAAGCAGAGGACCGCAATACATATTGAGCCCATCACATAACTAGCGCTGCTTTCACACACACTCGTGCAGCAACACAGATTTAGTGTTTCCATCGGCTTATATACAGAACAAATACACGTAGACACAACTAGTTATCGTGCCTGTAGTAGTAGTGTGTAGCCACAACAACTGTGTCGTAACGGGTAACATGATAATATCACGTAGACTGTTATGTCACATAGCTAATTCTCACAATACCTAAAAAAAACAAGAAGGGGCGAAGGGACGATATAAAGATTTAATAAAGAAAGACACCCGGTCATTATGGTGCTCCAGTTCTCTCCAACCCATGATGATTATGATGATGACGGTTTACCACGATGATATATATTTAGGAAGGCTGGATTCTCAATAAGCCAGTGACTACCTTGATGACATGTTACTTGCTGGCTGGTGCTGGGGTTGACAACCTTGCGCTCAATGTTGGGCTGAAGCCAGCCACAAGCAACTTCGTGACTGCCGCGAGCAGTAATTAAGGTATTCGCGTTATATGCGAGTCAGTTGACAACACATGAGATGTGCATCTTAACGTTTGCTTGACACTGATAACGGGGTAATTATGCTACAGTTATTCTACACGTATGCCACTTCAGCGAGTGATGTTTATCCTTATGTCAGTATACAATACACACGGCGAAGCGGACATGTCTTGATACAGCAGTCAACTAGGACCCCGCCTCGCCCAGTTACGTGTGTGTGCCTATACGGGGCCATGGCTAAGACGCAAAACACTGTCTGAATGCATACCTGATCAAAGACAGTCTGGTTGTACAGTATCCACAACACCCCAGCAAAGTGAAATATCTCACGACAACGCTGCCCACACAAGTGTAGTAGAGACACTGTCGTCAACGCTCAACTGTCCACCACCACGGTACCCTGGCTTCGTTTCCAATGTAACTGACGGTGACTAGAATATCGGCCGAGGCTACTTAGAGCGCTCCGCCCCAGCGCACAGTCATAATACGACGGGTGGCACTCGGGGGTAACAGTATCAAAATAGTCGCAGGCGTGCCAGCTGGAGCGGAACCGCGCTGGAGACGCACAATGTGGCAACCTCTACTGGATTTATTTGCATTATATCTGGTTGGTTCACTTCGGCGCTGAGTTTCAGCCCGATAAGTTGGTCAAATACTCTATCGGGAGAGGGAGAGGGAGAGG
>CM034536.1:6474718-6490981 GCA_020002185.1 Paraescarpia echinospica | reverse complement strand
TGTGTGTGTGTGTGTGTGTGTGTGTGTGTGTGTGTGTGTGTGTGTGTGTGTGTGTGTGTGTGTGTGTGCATGTGTCTTTGAATGACGGATTACTGTCTAACAAGACACATATCTAGATTCGATCTTCTTGTATCCGTAATCAGCAGACTGCCTTCAACACTAACCACTGCCCAGTGCTCCCAAACAGCACGTGATGCTACCCCCCAAACAAATAGTTAATACCAAGTCATGCCAGCTGGTATACATCTAACTCCTCCTTTCCGCGTCATATAAACTGGTGGCACTCCTTTCCTGTAACATGTTAGCAAATCCTAGGAGCAGTTATATCACTATTCTTAGACCGTCTTATTTCAAACTTTCTTATATATGCACCTTCGCCTCTGGTTCTACATGGGTGTATTATATATATATACAATGTATATATGTGTGTATATATATATATAAATATATATATACACACACACATATATATATATATATATTAGTACTGCATCCTGGTGACTGCATATAAATCTGGTTAATAATATGACATAAGTGACCTGTTACATATACACTATATCTGACCAATTTCATGCATTACAAAGCAATTAGTAACACGAACAGCAAGACTTTGCAAAATATTTATTTTTTAAATGTAAAGTAGATGATGTCGCTTAATAGCTGTCCTAGCATAAATAACTATGACCGGTACAATTAGTTTAATCAGAGAATCTGTTAATTGTACTAAATCTCACTGATGTTAATACATACATAAGGCTGTAAATAATGTCTTAATATTAATTTTCATTTAAAACCAGTTGCAACAATGAAGCATTGTGACATATAGTTGGCATTACTTTTTAACTTTGTGATCTTTGTACTAACAATACTATATAAAAATGTATCACAAACATGAGTTATAAACCAAGTACAGGGTGTATTCACTTCAGGTCACTGTACTGGACAACATTCATACAGTGAATCCTTGGGCTAACGCTTGCAGTTTACCTGTAAGTCTTATGGATTTTCTAAAACCTGATGGTCTTAGCATAATTACAGGGTTTCATGCATTTCAATCAAGGGCTTTGTTGTATTACAGGATTTGTACATTGGCATGGCAATAACAGATAATTCAATTATAAACAGTTCTGGTGAAAGGTTTTCACAAATTGCTTAGCCATAAGCAGTCAGTGGTGGCAACATCTCCATAGATCCAATCAATAAAATATCATGTCAGTGAGAACATTACGTTCCTTTTGAGTATGTGTGGAAGATCAACTGACATAGATAATCTTAGGGACAGTCGCATAAACGAGCAAGCCCCGCAATATGTTAAGCATAACGTATGGTTGACTTGGTTATCACTACGCACCACCTAGCGTGATAAACATGTTAACGCAAATTAACGCTAATAGCAATATTGGATTATAAAAATGACAAGTCCCATACCAAGTACTGGTAGGAGGGGGTTTGAACCAATGCTAAACATGTACCCAGTAATCTTGTTTTGGACTTTAAGAATTTACGACTCCATCCCATATAGGTTGATTTGCAGTCTTAGATTTCTGTTACCAAACTTACAGATGTGCAAACTTCAGAATTGGCACATATGTGATACTGGAATTTTACAGTTGTTGTTACAATATATTTCACATACAATCATGCCACTTTGCACCAAGATAGTCCAGATGTTTAGTGCATGTTTATGATTACAACAGTGCAACATAAACAGCATTTACAGTGCTATTTATTACAGTAAATCTTCTCGCTCTGCATGAAACTCGAAATTAACATTCAATTTGTATACACTGACAAGGTCCTTCACGCAAGCTCTAACACCACACCTGATAAATAAACACCTTTGCAATATAATAAATCAATGTAATATAATTATCTCTTTATAGTTAAAAAAACACACACACAAACGATAAGCACGTTAAGTATACAATAAGTGTATTGCCAACAAGTTAGAAATCATAAACCACATTACAACATGTAACTACACAAATAATTATGCTGTTTATTCATTAACCTGTCTGTATGTAAATAACTATCACAGTTGCTTAAGCTGCAGGTACGCTTTGGAGAACCTTAAAAAATGTCCCACTGGGACCGTCAATTCGACTTTCGACCTCTTCACGGTGGTGGACCACGTCTCTCTTGCATCGGCGTGCCAGCGATGCTGGATGGACCAAATGGGTCTACCTGAAACAGCAGAAAACACCATGAAGGCCTTTCCAAAAGTTCTACAAAGACACAAAACAAACAACGAACAAAAATGCTGTTCACGAAAGGTACATAGTCTATTGATGCATATATGCATATATAAAGAGGTAACAGCCAAGTTATACAGAAACAACTATGAATCATTAAAGGTATGATCTCCGTTCTGCTGATCTCTTGATGTTTTGGCATGTTGCCATAGTTACATTCCCCTTGGATAACAGTGCAATGTTTAATTCAGATGGACCAAGAAATGTGGCCATGTACAGGTAAAAACAAACAGACAGGCGGAAGGACAAACAATCAGATTTATAGATTAGATATACACTAAAGGAACAGCAGTATTTCTTTAAAATACAGAGTTTCATCCATGTGTTCTCACTAGTTTCCAAGCACACTGACCATTTTTCAACCAAAAGATTGCAGACAGACTCCATACCTCTATCTGTCGATTCTTCTGCGCAGTGACGACGATGTCGGTGGCCCCCGGGCCGTAGTGGCGCCGAGCACGACCCCAGTTCGCCTTCACATCCACTATCTGCTGCGACTCCTTCGGGCGCAGGAAGGTCTTCGAGGTTGCGGCACATAATAACTGGTCCCTCTCGATGTCCGTGAAGTCATCCACCTGTCAACAGCAGATGACACAACCTGCTGATTGAACGCTGCTTGTTTTGGGTGGCTCCTACGACAGTGATCAGTTTTGGTCTTAGTAATAGTCTGTCTTCCCACGGCAATTGTTTTCTTTTTTGACAAAATGTATATTTTTAAAATTAAATATCGTGTTAATTTGTATTTATATTTTACATTTTAAAATGTGTATGTATACCTGTATAATTTGTACCGCTTTGCAATGCTTTTGGGAAAAATAGAAGCATCCTTATCTTTGAACTCTCATTCTCTGCCTTCACCACACTGTCCATGTTTCATTTCTGTTAACTTTTCAAAGAATGTGCATTAATATAACAGTGTATAGTATCTTCCAATGAATCACAACTGCTAATCCTTGCACTATTATTATTTTGTAGAATAGTCCTGGAAATTTGGTCCTTCACAAATTTTTTGAAGAACGTCTTCACAATTTGAGAATTTCATATATTGAACAAACTTAGCACATGCATTTGGAAAACATCATTACCAAGAGTAATATATTTATAACTGAACACTATCTTAAATTTTTTTAATATTGAAATCTTTACTATTAGATTGTTTTAAAAACTAACGCAGAATCATTTTTAATTACCTAAACTACATGCAAATCTTTAACTTAACTATAGCTTACGTTGGATGTATCATGGTATTATTACATTGTTCTATTAACATATGTCCTGATACCTTGGCATTCTTTTGCCTTTAGTAATTAATGTTCATAAATGCATTCTTTCATCTTGCAGTTGGTTCTTATAATCCAGTTGCGCCATTTTGTAAAATCAGAGAGGGAATGTCTCCCAGGAGGCACGTTTTCTTGAAGCAATCACATTATACAAAACAACTCACGAGAATATTTGACATAACTTGAAACAATCACATTATACAAAACAACTCACGAGGACATTTGACATAACTTGAAACAATCATATTATACAAAACAACTCACAAGGACATTATACGGTAACATTATACGGTAAAGTGTTGCAAACAATTGTACGTAATATGTACTGTTCCCCGCTTGTGTCATATCTGATATCTCTCTCACTCTAAAGCAAATTATAATTTCCTGGTGGATATAGAAAACTTTTTTAAAATATAACTATTTATATATCTAATTTACAAACTTTAATATTTGTTTACTTGGAATATGAACAAAAATAACAAAACCCTTGTCAAAGGCACTTTAAAGATTCTGTTGTAAGTTCATATGAAACTGTAACTTACGAGAAGGCCTTCGACAGTGAAGAGGTGTTTGCAGTTCTTGCGTAGCCCGAGTCTCTCTGTGCTGTTGTGTTGGAGCTCAGCCAAAGACTCCCCCCACACGTAGACTGCTCGCTCCAGACTCTCTCCGTTGGGGAAGATAAGCACACGCTTCTGTGTGGGGCAGACAACACACACATGAAGTAAACCAAACAAAACTGGAGTGCATTAGATTCTAATACTTTAATACGTTGACTTCAGAGCAATGTAAATATATCGCCTCTGAGACCCACTCGCCTCTTTCTGTGTTCATTTGAATCCTTGGATGATTGGACACTGATCTACCAATTGGTGATGTATTTCAGAAAACACAAAGATTGTTATTTAGTTATTTATTTACATGTTTTTTGAAGGGACTCTCCCTACAACTGAGTGGTGGTCAGTCCATCAGATGGTGCTATTGTATACAAAGGTTGTTATTTAGAGTTGTTCATGTGTTTTGATGCACTCGGCTTTTCCAGAGAACCTTTGTCCAACCAGAGACAATTGAGTGACAATCAAATCTCCAAATGGCACCACTATAAATTGTTATTGGTTTATTTCTCCATGTAAGGGTGTCAGGTAGTAGCATCTGTAAAACATAACATATCTGTGGCTCTTGCTGGTCTACCGGGCAGAATGTGACTATTTTTGACAAACATTCGTTATGAAAATATCAACACAAAACTTGAACATTTAATTTTGCAGGGGGATGTTCCACGGATGACAAATGTTAGTGGTTCAAACAGATGGGCAACATACATCTTAAGCAAATCCATATGATTATCTACATTTTGTTTCCATGCATGCTAAAATTGGGATACATTAATTGCATATCACAAGACGTACGTGCAGCTGCTGGCACATATCTGACACATTTGCAATAATTGCTCTTCAGAATGATGATCTATTAATCACATAGCATCTAACAAATGTCAGCCATAACAAAAAATATGAAAACCTAAGAATCAACTGACATCCCCATACGACAGATAAACTTCAGAAAAGCTGTTTGAGTTCTGTTTAAAATGTAAGAGTTGGCCTCTATGACATCGACTCACCATGGCGGGCTGTGTGTAGAGACGATTCGTTGTCTTGCCGTTGCACACCTTGGACTTCTTCTGTCTCTGAGATGATTTCAGTTCAGCCAGGTTGGTCTGAAGGAATTCCAAACTACGACTAAGAACACTCGTGTATCATCTGAATGTTACTGTGGTTGCAATCATACAATTTTAATGTGAGTTTTCATGCCACTACAATCACTGATTGACCGTCATCAGCAGTTGTGAAAGGAATTATTGACGTGTCTTTTATTTTTATCTGGTTACAAATTATTTGAATGGTTACAAATTGTTCATGTATATGTTATCAATTGACATAAACAGTAAATAGTTTAGTTTTAGTTAAGTCTAGTCAACATTTAGTAGATACTAATTTGTACGTAAGTTCTTTATTTACAAATGTATATTTAAATTTAGCATTACATTCTTATTATATATATATATATAATATATATTTTTTAAATATGTAAAATAATTATTAATATTAGAGTTTAACAATGTTGTGTTTTACATGCCTTTGAACAGGTTTTTATATCCGGAGACATTGTGCTATACAAAATAAAATTTACTATTATTATTGTTATTATTATTAATAATACGTAAAAAAACATATCTTATTCAAACCATTGTTTAGTGTAGACCACACATTCTTCTGGCTGCTTCCTGCACTCGGCAACATTCTATTAACAGACTAGTCTGTACCTACATCATGGTTAGAATGTTATGGTCTTATGAGGTCTCATTCAACTCATCCTTTTTCAGAACATTATCACCAAGCTGACCTTTTTATGCTGGCATTAAAAGGGGAATGAAATGATTGAACCACGGCCCAAACATAAGAACATACCATTTACAGTACAAGTCACCATGATTTGACAAGTACAGTGTCACGGTATATTTTAAATAATTTTTTAAACGTAGCTACTATCGGCACAGGGCGCCGCCATCATGCTCCAGGGGCGTGTGGTTGTACATCCGGTTTGATTGGCGAGATGTCTCCTAAAGCTGTATACAGCAATTCGATAGGCGACGCAGCATAGCTCTCAGAAAAACCGACGAAATGCATACAAACACATAAAAACAGAACAATTTATTGTACTGCGTGGCTAATGGATATACTATAAATGTTAGTAAGCAACTTTTCACATACTTTTACAGAAGGGTTCCAACACAAAAAAACAAGTTATAGATAATGAATTTGACGTGTTCGCTGGCGGCAAGATTGGCAAAAGTCTGTGGTAGTCACTTTCGAACGCCGATTGCAAGCCTAAATACGAAAGTGACGAGCATAAAAAGACTTTGAACGTCAAAACATAATTCTTGGTTAAAGCCACAGGTCCATCTCCAGTCGATTTGTTTACATATAACTATGCACCAATGAAGTACAATTAAGCGAAATTGACCTGGAAGCTCGACATCATTGCCTTATTTGGAGGGTGAAGCGGCGCATAGGAAATGACAAGCCGAAACCAGCTTGTTGTTGCCAAGGTGACTCGGCACTCACGAGCTGCGTTAGGTATCATTACGACTACTATATAGTCCCACAGTTCTATTTCAAAGTCTGCATATATACAAATATGACGTATGCAAAATTGAAATGTAATAAGAAATGTGAATATAATAAAGTACAAATACGTGTGAATACTATGATATAATTGGGAATAATGAGTGCTTGTAATCCGCCGATTTAGTTTACAGCAATTTGTGCCAGCGTGTTGCTCCGTCGGAATACCGCAACGTCTACATCTACGAGTCTATGTTATCGACTTAGTTGCTGGTGGGGAAATAAGGGGAAAATAACCTTCTAAAATAATTACAAAAATAAAGGTCAGCTACCGTAGCCAGTATAACGCTTTGCGAAATAATGTCGTCATATATTAGTCAACATTAGTCACAGTCCGGACCAAGCCCTGTCAATCATGTATTGTAGGCATTGCCATTGGAATTATTAAATAAGTGACATTACAAGTATTTAAATCCTTAAAAATATTTGTTTACGATACAGTCAATAGCATACAACAAAACACTGTAGTCATATCTGATATAATTAGTTATCGGCATAGTAAGTAGGTTCACATCAGTCAACTAAAGTTAATCACCATGTAGGCCTAATACTAATTTATGTGTCTGAAATATTGCCTTGTAACAATGGACCCCGAATTGATGCTCCAGCTTTGAGGCGACAGTTTAGCAAGCATGCTATCATACCAAGTTTTTTTCTGATATAGATTGCATGACTGCAAACACCAATGTATGCTTTTAATAACAAGGACATTGTATTTAATTTATTGACTTTTGAATGTAAGCCTAACAAGGAAAAAAGGAAATAACGTCACAGGAAAAAGCCACAAAGATTAATAAATGTATATTTTGTATTTACAAAGTTCAAATGTTAAACACATTTGAATACACATGCATTTTAATCATGAAAATTAAAGATAACACACATGTATCCACTAAAAAGAAAACGTTGAAAAAGTCACTTGTAAATCGCACTTGTGCTCCAATTTTAATGAATATTTGCAAGATTGTCTCATTTTGTTCATAATATATGATGGAAGTATCCAAACAACCATAGGGCCTAATACCGAGCACAAGCTTCGAAGGATCCAGTGAAGGATTTAGCACGCGAGATGACATTGTCCCTCATGGTAATACAAATGTCACTTGTAGTGCTGCCACGCCATCGACTTGTCAAAACATAAAGGAAGCCGGTGGTCGTGTCGCCAGTGCGACACTTTGTCGATGCAGTAGTTAATACAGACAATAGTGTTTTTCATTGAACATTCATCATGACCATGGGTATGCAAAGTTGCCATCGCAGTCCAGCACGCCTCCTCCGACTGACCCTGACCATGGCAGTTCTGTCACTGAAGTCGCTCCTTCGAATGTCCCAGTCTCACCATCGTCATCTTCAGACGATTCTGTCTGCAACAGTGAGAAGAGAAACATTGAAACGAGTGATGCAGAATATGTTGTAGCAGGTGACAGTGATATCACTGATGATGACTCAAGCGGTTCTTACACTAATGGGAAAGAGAGAAAGTTTGCCATTTGTGAGAAAAACATAATTTTACTTTTCTGCACCTGCTAAAACACCAAACTGCAATAAACCACTTGTATCAAAGCCTAGCATCACAGTGACTGGGTTTGCAGTGGTTGTGACCACAGAATGTGTTGATGGCCACTCGTTCATGTGGCACTCGCAACCCAAGATTGGTAACATTTATGAGAGTAACTTGTTGACACCAAGCGTCCTCTACCTGACTGGACATTCATTCACTGTGTATAATTTGGTCAACCTAATGAACCTATGCGCCTTGTCACCCCGCCAGTGCTACAACATACAGCGGCATACATACTGCCAGAGATAGCAGACATTCAGAGGCCATCATGTCAGCTCTGGTCAGACAAAGCATGGTCGCATCAGGCGATGCAAGATATGACAATCCAGGACACAACTCTACATTTGGCATTTACTTCATCATGGACACTGACAGCCAACTCATCATTGCTCAAGAAACTTTTCGGGTCACAGAGGTCAAGAACAGTTACTGGATGGAAGTGGAGGGCTTGAAACGTTGCTTAGACAACCTGACTGACCATGGGGTGAAGATTACCACACTTGCCACTGACAGACATCCCAGCATTAGAAAGACTTTGTAAGAGGACTACCAAGAAATAAAGGTTGTTGTCTGCCAAGAAAGTTTAAGTTGTCCCTTCGATAGGCACAATTGCCAACCACCTGTGGTACTGCACATCAGCTTGTGATGGTGATGAAGGAGATGTGGATCTCGCTCCTCCATCACATCAGGAATTCCCATTCATGGACAGTGGGTACAGACTTGTACCGGTAGTGCAGTCATGCAACGTATACACAACAAGCAGAAAAAACAACACCATGACTCACTGAAGGTACAGAAGCCTTCACTGTCAAGAAGGCTATACTGGTCTGCCGCCTACTGTATGATATAGAGAGCGTTACGAAGTGCATTAACACTGGTGAACTGGAGAGCTTACACGCCCTCTTCCTCAAGTATGCACCCAACTTCAGCCGTCAGGGCATCATAGCCCGACTCCAATTGGCCACCATTGACCAAAACACAAATACAAGGTAAGGCTTGTGATATCATTCATCAATAGTGTTGACATTTGATGTTACAAAATAATGTATCAGTTGCTTGACAAAGCTGCACTCTTTAGAAATATAGCAGTGCATTAAGAAATAAACTGAAATGGGTGAAAATCCCTGCCTGTACTCAATAGCAAAACAATGTTAGGAATACAGTTTCAAAAATACAATCTCACTGCACAAGAGTATGCTTGCAAACAAAAGATAAAATCATTATAATTGAGGACATTTGTTTACTGTTACTTGAACTGTTTAATTATATATAAATCGAATTGGAATGGTATGCTTTGGAATTGCTTATTGAAATATAAACTTATGCATATATAATATAATAAATATAAACATCATTATATATAAATTATACATATATATATATATGATTCAATAATAAATATTTGAATGTATTGTGGAATTCCTTGGAAGTTGAAACTGAAAATGATGTCACAATTAGGAACCGATTAAAAAATGACATTAGCCGTTTGATTTCAAGAGAGAGCATACAAGCAAGCTGTTTGGTTTACTGTGTGCATGTTACAGCTATAGCCAGCTATTCTTCAGATATTTCTATCATTATACTGATTTTATATTTATCATTTGTTCAATCAGTGGGAAATGGTGAAAACAGCAGACAACAAGCTACGGTATCAGCTGCAGTATTCAAAGTCTGCTGGGTCTGTAGTGAAGACCATTTCTCAAACATCACACTGTGTGCTACAAACTAATGAAGCAGTAAAGGATTCAGCTATACGTTTTTTTTTTATATTCATACTTCATTGTTAGTATTACATTTGACATTATTACAAAACAACATCTCAAAAAGTACTTAATAATAAAAAGAACACTTATATAGTGCCAGAAATCTAAATGAGTCCATTTGGAGGCACTTGATAGATTTTGAAACTAGTACTACAAGCTTTGAATCTCTATCTTGAATAATAAGTACTTGTTTTCTTGACAGATGCCCCTAGTGTTGAAAGTTGAAACCCACAAATATGTAAAACTGGAACTGTAATGGAATATTTTGTATGTATTAATGTTTTTATCACAATATTTAATCATAATGGTGGCCCATATCATCAATAAACATGTTACTTATTGATGTACTATATGTGCACAGGACTGGCACAAACCCAAATTGTAATACAGTTAGATTAAAATGTGTCACAGTGTGAAGTGAATCAACTGAAAGAAACATTGAAAACTAGTGTGTGAATTTGACTAATGCATTGGCACAGTCTGCCATGTAGTCTTATTTATTTATGAATTGTTTCTCCATATAAATAAACTGTTGATGTGTTTCATGTTGGCTTCAGTATTACAAATTGAATTATGAACAGGGATGTGCAAGACACTACAGATCACATTGTTGTTGCCCAAAATGGGATAAGAAGGCACCGAGTAATTCATTCTACCTTTTGGTCAATCTAATCTTACTTGTCCAGGGTTTTTATTTTCACTGTACACTCACCAGTATAGTGCAATGTCCATAGCTGAAATTTTCATAAACCCCATTCGCTTCTGGATACAGTGCAGGCTGGTATAACACGTCTGTTGCCTTTTCCAAGTCTCTCCCTTGACCACAACGTGAAGTGATGTTATGCGGCTAATCGAATCAATTGATATGTTCTGAAAGTTCATTTATTTGCATTAGTTGATAATAAACAACCGTTATCTTCTAATTATTGTTATACTGGCAAAACTTTGTTTTATCAATATCGCATCATGAATTTAGTGAATTGGTTCATTTGTTTGTGAAGGGCTGTAATAATTATGATTGTAAGACTACATTTCATGATGTGGTCTTAATAACACACACACACACATAATATATATATAACATTTTTATTATATTAAAAACTCCTGTCTACATTTTTATATAAATTAAACAAATTGCTTGAACACTTTTAAATAGGAATTAAACAACTGTATAAAAAGGATGCACACATCCTGTCAAGAATAAAAGCAAGTTTATTAAGAAAATGATCAAAAATGGTTTGATGAAAATCATAGACATAGTATTTTATGAAGATAGAATGAACCTGAACATTTGAGGTGGGAACAAGTGTAATTGCTCTATTTAAGTTTGAAATAGTCATTGCTAGAACAATTATTCGATACCTGTTGAACTACGTAGTACTTACCTACTAGCTACTGGTCGAATCAACGAGTCTGCATGCAAATCATACAATGACAACAGACCGACTTCCAAGTTCCAACACTGCTCTGTTGGTGCAAACCGTTTCGAAGTTGTCACTCATAGTCAGTAATGCAGGCATCTGCAAGGTCTGTCATACGGTGCTGTGCGGCAGCTATCTCCCTACAGCACAGCGACTCGATGTGCATTGACATTGGGACGCTGTGTCCACACAAACACCATGCGACATTATTAAGTCGCCTAACGTCTTCGTCGTCGATAGACCAACTGTCACTGTCCGACTACCACAACTGAACCTGACCCGGGGCCGGACATTATCGGACCATGGATCGCCCACTGGGTGAAACCCGTATGGCACAGGTCCTTTGTGTGTGTCAACCGTACCAACCGTAATTTCTGAGTGACAAGTCGAACTAGAGTCTTCATCTGTCGTATCGATTTTCTCCCAAAGTGATACGGAAGATTTAAAAATCACTTTAAATAACTCGTCTCTACCAAAATCCTTCGACGTCTTTGTCAACAACAAAATAAAAATAGTCCCGGTATGCGCGCGCATCTAATATTCTGACCTTTGCTTTGAAAGCACCGCCCCCTTCTGGCAGCTAAAATCTTCGTTCGGGAAGTGCGACGTTAACAAAGTTTTCATTGGTTATAAATCGTTGCCATTTAATTTAACCTTTTTATTTCGAACGCGTATACAAATAATTTTTTGACCTATAGCACACCTATTGTGTATAATAGGGCACCATATCTTTGTTTTCGCACATAAATGTCTATTAATTTAATATGGATTAGATAGGAGTAAATCAAACCACTCATCTGGAACAAAGATGGCGATACGCAATGCTCTATAGCGACGATTTAGGCATCGAACAAAATCGTTTTTTCCGTTTGTTTTATAAATGAGTATGTTTCTGTTACCATTAATGTATACTTATATAGTATATATTTCAATATGTAGCATGAAACAGCTGCATTTCATTTCCCCTTTAAGAGTGGTCACTGCCCGGGTGCTTGTCACCCAGACGGGACCGACGTTAACATGATCTCCGAGTCACGAGGGATACAGAGTCCTGCCAAGTTCGAGTTTTGAACTGAGAATGCTGGAATGGCAGGTAGATGTGCTAACCACTACACTGTAGCACACTCTCTCATGTGGACAGCCCCACCCACCTGCAGCTGGTGAACTGTGTCGTGCTTGAGTAGTTCATCGAGGGGTGGTTCCTGCCAGTGTCCCTCTAACATGACGGGGTGTTGGGGGTTGCGGGTGGCGTGGTACTCCCCGGGGTTCAGTTCCTCGAGTCGTCGTCCCTGCATCTGGCGCAGGATGTGTTTCTCCTTCTCAAGCTCATAGGAGACTGGTGCTCGCTTCTCGCGCTCCTGCTGCTCCTGCTCGTAATCCCGGTTCACACCTGCAGCAACATAGGAGGGATGTAAGACGGGGGAGGGATGACTCCACAGCAAGAACATAGCCAAGGAGAACGCAAGGGAAAGGACAACAGGACAGCAAGAACATGGCCACTGAGAGAGCAAGAGAAAGACCATCAGGACAGCAAGAACATGGCCAGTGAGAGAGAGAGCAAGAGAAAGACCATCAGGACAGCAAGAACATGGCCAATGAGAGAGAGCAAGAGAAAGCCACCAGGGCAGCAAGAACATGGCCAGTGAGAGAGAATGGGAAAGGCCAACAGGACAGCAAGAACATAGATAATTAGAGAGCAAGAGAAAGGCCAACAGGACAGTAAGAACATGGCCAATGAGAGAGTTTGGGAAAGACCAAATGGACAACAAGAACATGGCCAATGAGAGAGAACATTAAAGACCATCAGGCAGCATGGACATTGTCAATAAACAACATCAGAAAGGCCAACAGGACAGCAAGACTATGGTCAATGAGAGAGCATGTGGAATATCAACAAGAATGCAAGAACATTGCCAATGAGAGAGCAAGAGAAAGTCCATCGGGACAGCAAAAACATGGTCATTGGGAGAGTGTGACCATGGCCACCAGGACAGCAAGAACATAGCCAATGAGAGAGAGCAAGAGAAAGCCACAAGGGCAGCAAGAACATGGCCATTGAGAGAGAGAGAGAGAGAGCAAGAGAAAGACCATCAGAACAGCAAGAACATGGTCATTGGGAGAGTGCGACCATGGCCACCAGGACAGCAAGAACATAGCCAATGAGAAAGAGCAAGAGAAAGCCACCAGGGCAGCAAGAACATGGCCATTGAGAGAGCAAGAGAAAGACCATCAGGACAGCAAGAATATGGTCATTGGGAGAGTGTGACCATGGCCACCAGGACAGCAAGAACATAGCCAATGAGAGAGAGCAAGAGAAAGCCACCAGGGCAGCAAGAACATGGCCATTGAGAGAGCAAGAGAAAGACCATCAGGACAGCAAGAATATGGCAAATGAGAGAGAATGAGAAAGGACAAGAACATGGCCGATAAGAGAGCAAGAACATATCCAAAGAGAGAGAATGAGAAAGGCCACCTGGACAGCAAGTACATGGCCAATGGGCAAGCATGAGTAAGATTTTCATGACAGCAAGAACATAGTCATTGAGAGAGCAAGAACATGGCCATAGAGTGAGCAAGAACATGGCCATTGAGAAAGATAGAAAAAGGCTAACAAGACATCAAGAACATGGCCAATGAGAGAGCAAGAGAAAGACCAACAGGACAGCAAGAACATGGCCACAGAGAGAGAATGATAAAGGTGAACATGGCAAATGAGAGAGCATAAGACAGGCCAACAGGACAACATAAACATGACCATTGAAAAAACAAGACAAATACCAACAAAATATCCATAATTGAGGTAACAATTGAGTAGTCATTCGTATATGGTAAGAATTTAGTAGTCATTTGTATATGAGAAGAACATGAAGACTTACTCTTAGGGTGGCAGATGAAGACCAAGAGAGGAAGACCAAGGCTGAGATGGAACGACAGCATAAAACGAGACCTGGGGAGGGCTGGCGTGAACAGCCATGAATGGATGGCCATTGCGGATGAGAGAGAGAGGTGGATAGAACTGATAAGAAAAGTAGAAGAAGCTACCAAGTGACATGGACCCCATCCCGTAAGGGAGCAAGGGGAAGAAGAAGAAGAATGAAGACTCACTCGCTGGCTTGCAGAAGGGTTCCCCTGAGGACACCCAGATTTCCACCGGGTAGCGCAGAATCATGTCAACAGGTGGCACCTCAATGTGAGGCTGCTTCTTCATCTTCTTCTCCCGCTTCTTAGCGACGGATGCCATCCTGCCTGTTGCGGGTTGCTTCACCTTGATCTTATGGTCTGTCGGCACGAGGAAACAAGAAATAAACATCTGTGCAGGCACAATATCTCTGTAGCTGCACCCAACATCTGAAATGAACTCCCCATCAGATTAACACCACCTGAAACTCCGCTGCCTTTTGAAAAAACCCAAAGACAAGCATATTGGAAATTGCATTTCAAAACAAGGTCATCAATAGTTCCTCACATTGATAACTGTTGCATCGCTATTCATGACATAATACGTTATTACCTATGATTTAGGTCTGATGCAATTCCGTGGTTAGGTTCCTGAGGATGTCACTGCTATGAAAGTGTAGTAATGTTATTGTTATTAATATTATTACATGGTTCAAATTTACAATACATAAAAATGTCATACAAAAGTTGCTTTTCTGATAACTAGTGATTATCAGAGTGATGATAATCCACTGGTACAACGATTTACCCAAATCATTGAGTCATCGTATACAAGAGGCATAGCAACCTGAAGTACAGGTCAAAATAACGGGGAAGAACTGCTTATTTTCACGGGCACAGACCTCCATACCTATGGGTTTTATTCCCAATAGTGCCAGGGCACCAGTGTCACTGTTGGCTGTGCCTCTGACCCCCAAATGTCATTGCTTTACTATAGCATTCTAAATTAACATTGCCACTTTATAAATAGGACCACATTTGGTTACTTTAATATGCAGCAGATTGTATGAAATTTAGCCTTTGGTAAACAGCATTTTGTTAGTAATACGTTTGCAAGGAAGTCCTTCAAAGCTTACAGTGATCTATGAAACCCCCTATGGGCTCTGCATTAGCTGCTACCAAAACAATCGCTCTGACAATGGAGCAACTGTCACAAGTGTCACAAGTGTCACAAGTGTCACAAGTGTCACAAGTGTCACGAGTGCCTTGTCAAAGGCGGACATCAGCTCTACATAAGACATTCTTATTACTAGCAAAAATGCAGCTGTAATAGCAATAATTACCAGATCTTAGGAAACACACAGCATCATTACATAAACATCATAACGGGTTCACAGATACTCAGTGTTTGTTCAAAATGATAAAGGTCGGAGAGAATGTGAAGTTGGCATCCATTGATAGACCCTAGTCGTGATATTGTAGAATTGTCTGCGTCTACTCCATGTTGCCAAGACTAAGATACAGGGACCATTTTCCTGAAGCATTTGCTGTGTGTGCATGGTTTGTGCGATAGTTAGGTTACGTATTATGCGCACATTATGTTTTACGTATTACACGCACATTATGTTTTTCTTTTCATTTAACTGATTTACCCCATAAAAGATTAAAAGCTTGAAATATATGGGGTATTTTGAAGATATAGGTCTTACGTCCAATCCTAGGAGTCGTAGATTAATCCATGAAAGTTTGGCATTCGAGGTTCAAGCCGTCTAAGAGGAAAACGTTAACCTACCTGCATACGCAACCTCGATTATAAGTAGATTACCAACAGGAAGACGCAGTTGTACACACCTGGCACAATAAGTGCATTGAAGGAATAGTCGCGAGTTCCTGAGTCTCGATTCAC
>CM034536.1:6442218-6472218 GCA_020002185.1 Paraescarpia echinospica | reverse complement strand
GTTGAGAGAACAATAATGGTGCCATATAGACACGTCAGCTGATGCCTCAGCACCAGCCATGAACTCTATCGCTGAGAGAGAACTAATGGTGCTTACATAGACAATGTCATTGATGCCTCAGTACTCAGCCATGAACTCTCACCGCTGAGAGAGAACGCAGAATGGTGCCATATAGACAATGTCAGCTGATGCCTCAGTACTCAGCTATGAACTCTATCGTTGAGAGAGAACGCTAATGGTGCCATATAGACAATGTCAGCTGATGCCTCAGTACCAGCGATGAACTCTATCGTTGAGAGAGAACGCAATGATGCCATATAGACAATGTCAGCTGATGCCTCAGTACCAGCGATGATGACTCTATCTATCGTTGAGAGAGAACGCAATGGTGCCATATAGACAATGTCAGCTGATGCCTCAGTACCAGCGATGAACTCTATCGTTGAGAGAGAACGCAATGGTGCCATATAGACAATGTCAGCTGATGCCTCAGTACCAGCTATGAACTCTATCTTGAGAGAGAACGCAATGGTGCCATATAGACAATGTCAGCTGATGCCTCAGTACCAGCGATGAACTCTATCGTTGAGAGAGAACGCAATGGTGCCACATAGACAATGTCAGCTGATGCCTCAGTACCAGCGATGAACTCTATCGTTGAGAGAGAACGCAATGGTGCCATATAGACAATGTCAGCTGATGCCTCAGTACCAGCGATGAACTCTATCGTTGAGAGAGAACGCAATGGTGCCATGTAGACAATGTCAGCTGATGCCTCAGTACCAGCGATGAACTCTATCTTTGAGAGAGAATGCAATGGTGCCACATAGACAATGTCAGCTGATGCCTCAGTACCAGCGATGAACTCTATCGTTGAGAGAGAACGCAATGGTGCCACATAGACAATGTCAGCTGATGCCTCAGTACCAGCGATGAACTCTATCGTTGAGAGAGAACGCAATGGTGCCATATAGACAATGTCAGCTGATGCCTCAGTACCAGCGATGAACTCTATCGTTGAGAGAGAACGCAATGGTGCCATATAGACAATGTCAGCTGATGCCTCAGTACCAGCGATGAACTCTATCGTTGAGAGAGAACGCAATGGTGCCATATAGACAATGTCAGCTGATGCCTCAGTACCAGCGATGAATTCTATCGTTGAGAGAGAATGCAATGGTGCCATATAGACAATGTCAGCTGATGCCTCAGTACCAGCGACGAACTCTATCGTTGAGAGAGAACATAATGTTGCCAAATAGACAATGTCAGCTGATATAACATCTCCACTAGTTATCTTTCAATGTATGCACTTGAAAGTGTTTACTGCCAGATGTACATTGCTAAACTTGTACACGTGTTGTGTGTTTGTCTGACTTAAAACAGATCAGCAGGGCTGCCTACCTGACAAAAACAATTTCCGTCATGACCCCCCCGCCTCCCCCCCACTGCCGCCGCACCCGCAATCCAATTCTCTGAAGTAAATACAGTGACACGCCCCGGCCCATTCATGGTGCCTGGGAATCCAGGAAGTTACTAAACATACTAAATATACTTTGTTTCAGCATCATTGTGTTGCCAAACTGTGACTCCTGTCACTGGTTAAGGTTGTGGGTTTGCACTTCAAAGAGATGTTTGTTTTGCAACATCCAATAAGTTACACTGTATTAATTACCGCTGTCAAGTCCACGTAAGGCCAGACATGCCCAAGTGTTTACATCTGTAGAGCACCACCGTGAGAAAGACAGCACCAGTGAATAGCCAAGAGCTTCCAAATTTACACAGGAAAACATTATAATTATTACTAATGGTAATGGTATTTTATTTCTGTAATACGGTGGCAGTTTCTGTAATGCTGTAATCTGAGGTGAATTTCCGTAATGATTACAGAAAATCCGTAATGGTAGGCAGCCCTGGATCAGTCATGTCTGCAACTTAACAAAACTTAATTCATCAGTGAATCGGTTGTTGAATCAATTCGAAACCTGAATCATGACAATAAATGTTGCATAATATTTATCGATCAAATTAAATTAATTATCTATTAAAGTTCATGAAACAAAACAAAACTTGAGCCCAGCCACACCTGGACTTCAGGGACAAATGTCTACTGCAACAATTTATAATACAAGAACATTAACTCCAGACCAGAGCTGAAGACAGAAGACAGTGATATGGCCACTATACCTGCATCAGCATCCACTCTGCTTGAGTCTCCATTTGTCCTCTCCATCATTCCCTCTTGTTCTCCCTCTCTCTCCTCTTCATCCTCTTCTTCCTCCGAACTCTCCTCAGAGGACTCGAGCTGCACCTTCCCCATCAGGTCTTGCGACTGGCCGTTCTTGTCTGCAAACAAACACAAACATAGTAGAACCTCTCTATTAAGGTCACCCTTGAGACTGGCTGTTCTTGTCTGCAAACAAACACAAACACAGTGGAACCTCTCTATTAAGGTCACTCTTGTGACTGGGCAAAAGTGACCTGAATAGTGAAGTGGCTGTATTGCAGGTCTAATTTCCTATACTTTGCTGTTTCAGAAAAAAATTGGGACTGTCCTAGGGTGACCTTAATTCTGAGGTGGCTATATTACCATGGATATAATAAAAAACACTTACAAAAAATTTTGCTTATACCAAATAAATCAGTTGGTCCCGACTTTTTACTATACAGTAAATTTCAAATATAATGTATTTCAGACATAACAAATACATGTCCAGTCCTGAGCAATTCGTTATATCCGAGGATTACGGTATTTTGTACAGAGTAGACAGAAGGCGCAGCTACTACGCCAACTCAACAAACTGAACATATCATTAGAAAAGTATTTAAAATAAATATATAACCATAAGTAAAATATATAAATATTTCTCTATATCTAAATGTAGACATCTGCCCATTTATAATTTCTACAAGTGGTGGATTAACTTATGACGTACACAGAATATCAGAAAGAGGCCAAGGTGCTAGGACAAGAATTTGTAAAGGATCTTTATCTGGTAGTATTCAATCTAAAGCAGACTTTACACCTGGTGATGTCGTTGCCGCGACAAGGCAAACACAAGGAGTCTCACGCCGTTATGCATCAACGCAGCCATAACTTCTAGGGAAGGCTATTCTATTTCCAGATGCGTTACATGTTGACTGTGATTGGACAGAATACATATGTGACGGGGCGACAGTCTCAAAAAAATAGAGCCAGTTCTATCGCAAGCGACGCTGTTGGGGCAACAAAGTCATGGCATTGCAAACGATTCAATCACAGCTACATAGTATCTACATGAGGCGATCAGACCACAATCAGACTGCGTGCGACAGCATCGCGTCATCGCGACAACGGCGTTGCCTAGTGTACAGCCAACTTTAGTGTAGTTCAAATATTTATCCCAAAGCCAAAAGAGGGCCTTGGCACAATGCCATGTGCCATTAAGTTACCCCATTAGACCCCAATGGCCGATCCACCCACTTTCCTAACGGGCCATATCTGTCCGAAAATGATGATAACAAATGGAGGTGGTGCCATCTTCTGGATAATTATGTAGTATGTGGATTCTTTGGTGTATCTCCTGTGCGCTATGGGTATTTTTCACATGGTTTATACTGGAAATTTCTGTTTGTACCTAGCATTCTGAGCAATATCAGAAAAGCAATTGGGTTTCGCACATTTAATTGCAATGTTAGAAAATGAAGTACAAAACAGTTACATGCCAAAAACTAGGTGAACCCACACCTTGGTGATTTTCTGCGACCGCTGCAGTGAACACATTTCATTAAAATGATGTGGGGTCGGAAGGGTCGACTACTGTTTCTTTATAATGTACACTGTTATGACAGTTACACGTTCATCCTCAAAGTTGCCGTAAAAAGAAGAGAGGCTACCTAGCTGCCATACTCCTACACCACTGTAGCTCTCATTCTTTCGAACTCCTCTCTACCACCGTCTGCTTCCCCCCGTTTCTTCTTCTCCTTTCCTCTTACCTTTGTCTGCGGCCGCGGCCTTGGCAGCCTTCCTTGCCCTGGCCTCTGCCTTCAGCTGCTTCCTCATCCGCCCCACATACTCCGCCTGGACCCACTCGACAAGGTCGTCAATGTCAAGGACAACGAAGCCGTCGGGTGCGTAGAGTCGACGTGCGGGCTTCGTCAGCTCCAGCCGAGATGTTGCCTGCTCCAGGATCTGATAACATAATACATTTATTTGACATAGTGTCAGATTCAAAATGTTCACAACACTTTGCAACATATGAATACAGAATGGCTGGAAATATATAGATAGATATAAAAATTGAACTCTTGAAAAAGTGTCGACAGACTTCCTTGTCTATTTGTCATTTGGAGTTAATTCTCAAAGTGGCAATCTCGCTAAATTTGATAAAAATATACATAGTCTAGAATTACAAAATAAACCAATTAATTTATAAAAATAATAATGTCAATAATTGTGATTATCTGAAAATCAATACTGCACAAAATAACAATGTAATAAAATAATTAAAACAGGACTGATAAACATACAGAAAGATCTACATGGCTGATTCAAATCGGTGATATATAAAAATTATAATCATATAATACTTTTTCTTTGGAAATTGACAATTCCTAATGAGACAACGGTATGGTAGACTAGAGGCACTAACCCCAGCGACACTTGACCCAACCAGCAGAGTGCCAGGTTTCATTCGTCCCTCCCCGTTCTTGTATGCGAGCACTTTGACCGTGTACGGGACGCGAGCGGCAGAGATGTTGCGCGCAATCACACGCACACTGCGCTCGTCCCGCAGTTGTGCCAATTTCGTCTCCATCTCCTCCAGGGTGTGCCTCGCTTCGTGGGTCGACAGGTCCACCTGGTGGCATGGTTATGTACTGTTTATAATATAATCATCTATATTGTAATCTAACTGCGATAGTACAGAAGTATAGACAGTTAGTGAGGAAGCTACAGAAGACGAGAGTTGAACAGGTTATTCTGTCAGGAATTTTGCCAGTAATGGGAGGAAGGGGGGCAACGTATAGAAACTGTAAGAGGATGGCGATCAACGTACTAGTTGAGCAGATGTGTGACGAAGAGGGGGTGGGATTCACAGATTTATGGGGATACTTTGTTGGGAGGGAAGATATGTACATGAGAGATGGCCTCCATCTTAGTGGAAAGGGGGCAGCAGTTTTCTCAGAGAACCTGCTGCGATCAGTTGACAGTGGGACAGGTTGTATCTATTTAAACTAGATTCGCAGGGGGGACTCACAGAAAAGCCTGAAAATGGAGGCATAGATAAAGACAGCACAAATAAATCAGCAAATAACAGTGTGGAAAACTCTTCTGAAGCTGGATATAAATGTGTTTGTTTAAATGCAAGGAGTATAGTAAACAAAAGAAATGAACTAAACATTATGGTAGAAGATATTGACCCTCATATAATAGGTATAACCGAATCCTGGACCACCACCGATATATCAGATGCTGAATTGGGACTGACAGGATATGTAATGTTTAGAAAAGATAGAATAGGAAGAAAGGGAGGTGGAGTTATTTTATATATTAAAGAATCTATTCAGGCTTATGAAATAAAATTAGAAAGAGAAGCAGATTGCGAAGAAGCTGTTTGGTGTAACATAGTTACAGGAAACTCAACGTTAACAGTTGGGTTAGTTTATCGAAGTCCAAACATAAGCATAGAAAAGAATGAAAAAATACAAAACGCTATAAGGGAAGTAAGCAAACGGGACTGTATTATTATGGGGGATTTTAACCACGGGCATATACAATGGAAATCTCTACAGAGTATGGGGAGTGAGGACCACAAGTTTTAGTTTTAGTTCAAGATACATTCCTTTCTCAACATGTGCTAGAACCAACCAGGGGTGAGAATGTGTTAGACATAGTTTTGTCCTCACAGAATGAATTAGTTGACAATGTCAAGATATGTGAGCCACTGGGGAGTAGCGATCACAACCAGATACATTTTATCATCAAAGTAAAATCAGAAAGGAATAGTAAAAAGCAGTATAGGAGAAATTTCCACAAAGGAAGGTATAAGGACATGAGGAAATATTTAGCAAAGATAGACTGGAATAACACACTGAAAAATAAGACGGCAACAGAATGCTGGAATGTATTAAAGAGTGAAATTAAGTGCATAGTCGATAAATTTGTACCCTTCAAAAAACAAGGAAAACGGTCCAAAAAGAAACACTTATCGAAAGAAGCCATTAGAAAAATTAAGTACAAACAAATGATGTGGAAGTCATACAGATGTACTGGAAATGATGAAGACTACAACAGTTATAAAGAAGCACTTAACCAAGCTACAGCTGAAATTAGAAATTCAAAGAGAAGCTATGAACAACAATTAGCTAGTAATATAAAACATGACAGCAAGAGTTTTTATGCGTATGTTCGAAGCAAACAGAAAGTTCAAGATAAAGTCGGTCCTCTAGAAGATAGTGCTGGAAATATAATATCAGAGGGATTCTTAATGGCAGAAGACCTGAATGAGTACTTTAGTTCAGTGTTTACCAGGGAAGATATTAGTTCACTGCCAGTACCAGAGGCTAAGTTCAAGGGGGCAGATTCAGACTACTTAGGACAATTAATTGTAACCCCGGAAATGGTAGGTAAGAAAATAAGGGCTATGAAGGATAATAAATCACCTGGAGTGGATGGTATTCCACCCAAACTACTATTGGAAATTGTAGAACAAATTAGCATACCGCTTGCAACAGTTTTCAACTTGTCATTAGAAGAGGGAGTGGTTCCTTTAGAATGGAAAGAAGCAAACATTATACCGTTATTCAAAAAGGTTCGAGAAACAAGTCAGAGAACTATAGACCAGTGAGTTTAACATCAGTGATTTGTAAATTGTTAGAAAGACTAATTAAAGATCACATGGTGGATTTTCTTGTTAAACAAAACTTGATAAACCCATCTCAACATGGTTTTTTAAAGCGAGGTCATGCTTAACAAATATGTTATGTTTTTTGGAAGACATCACTAAGTGGGTAGATGAGGGATCACCAGTAGATATCGTCTACTTAGATTTTCAAAAAGCTTTCGACAAAGTACCACATCAAAGATTACTGCTTAAACTAAAGGCCCATGGCATAGGAAATGGTATAATAAACTGGATAGAACAATGGTTGATTGACAGAAGACAACGTGTAGTAGTTGATGGGGAGGCTTCAAACTGGAAATCAGTATTGAGTGGGGTACCACAGGGATCAGTATTAGGTCCTATATTATTCTTAATATATATCAACGATTTGGATGATGAAATAATAAGCAAGGTGTTGAAATTTGCGGATGATACAAAAGTGTTTAGAAGGATTAAAAGTGATGGAGATAGACAGCATTTACAAGATGATCTTGACAGGTTGATCAAATGGTCTGAAAAGTGGCAAATGCTGTTCAATTTTGGGAAATGTAAATGCCTCCACACAGGACATGGGAACGAAGAAGTAGAATATACAATGGGGGGTACTGTACTAAGTACTACTGTAAAAGAAAAGGACTTAGGGTTAACCATTAGTGCTGATATGAAGGTTTCAGAGCAGTGCGGAATTGCAGCTTCAAAGGGAAATCAAATCCTTGGATTAATTAGGCGAAACATAACGTATAAGGAAAAAGAGCTAATAATACCGCTGTACAAAACAATAGTTAGGCCTCATTTAGAATATTGTATTCAAGCGTGGAGGCCATATCGCAGGAAGGACATAGATATGCTAGAAAGAGTGCAGAGGAGAGCAACTAAAATGATACCAAAACTGAGGGATCTTAGTTACGAAATACGCCTAAAAAATGCGGTTTAACAACACTAGAGACCAGGAGATTGAGAGGAGATCAGATAGAAGTGTTTAAAATATTGAAGGGTTATGAAAATATTGATAGAAATATTTTTTTCTCAGTTAAGAAAGATAGAAGGACTAGAGGACATGAACTTACATTGGCAAAGGAGCAGAGTAGATTGGATATAAGAAAGTTTTCATTTTCACAAAGGACTGTAAATGAATGGAACAGATTACCTGCTGATTGTGTGGGTGCTAGTAGCGTGAATATGTTTAAAAATAAAATCGACACATACCTCAGACGGGCGGGATACACATAGATAAAAGGGTCGGACTCTCGATAAGCCAAAGGGCTTCCTTGTCCACCTGCCACCTAGAGTTAATTCTCTGGGTGGCAATCTTGTTAAATCTTGTTAAACTGTGATTGAGCTAGTGTGTGTGTGTGTGTGTGCGCGCGAGTGTTTGTGTGTGTGTGTGCGTGTGCGTGTGCGAGTGTTTGTGTGTGTGTGTGTGCGAGTGTTTGTGTGTGTGTGTGTGCGTGTGTGTGTGCGTGTGCGTGTGTCGTATGTACTATGTAATATATGTTTGTGTGTGCATCTGTATATGTATGTTTGTAAATGTGTGCATGTGTATATGTGTTTGTATGTACATGTATGTTAGTATGCATATTAAACATTTACTTCTAGACGAAGTAGCATCATGGGTGCTAATATTACAACCCCTGGAAAGAAAACTAACCCTTTTATTTTTTAAATTGTCCATTGGTTATGGGTTCCTACCAGACGCTAAACGATTGTTCACAAAATCACACATTTTCTATGATTGTTCAGACTTACACAAACCATTCACAACTAATCAATGGAGAGTTTACGCAGCTTGAAATAATCGCAGAAAACATGTAATGTTGCAAACACTGGTTACAAATGACGTCATCTCTGACAACTGTTTCCACGAATACTTCAGGAAGCCGTCCCCGGCATGTGTATCCGCCATCCAGAAGATGTATAAGCAATAATAATAACAATTAGTTTTATGTAACGCTCATGGTAATTACTCCATTAATGGAGCAAGTTTTTTAGCTCCAGATAATGTAGCACCCGTATGGGTTTTTGTGGACTTCATAAGTCCATGACAAGTTTTTCTACTGATCATTGTCTAAAAACTGACCTTGCCATTGAGGCACTTGAAGCTGCCAATTGGCTTGATGGCCAGCTCCTTGGCTGAAGGAATAAATAGAAGTACAACAATTGGCTTGATGGCCAGCTCCTTGGCTGAAGGAATAAATAGAAGTACAACAATTGGCTTGATGGCCAGCTCCTTGGCTGAAGGAATAAATAGAAGTACAACAATTGGCTTGATGGCCAGCTCCTTGGCTGAAGGAATAAATAGAAGTACAACAATTGGCTTGATGGCCAGCTCCTTGGCTGAAGGAATAAATAGAAGTACAACAATTGGCTTGATGGCCAGCTCCTTGGCTGAAGGAATAAATAGAAGTACAACAATTGGCTTGATGGCCAGCTCCTTGGCTGAAGGAATAAATAGAAGTACAACAATTGGCTTGATGGCCAGCTCCTTGGCTGAAGGAATAAATAGAAGTACAACAATTGGCTTGATGGCCAGCTCCTTGGCTGAAGGAATAAATAGAAGTACAACAATTGGCTTGATGGCCAGCTCCTTGGCTGAAGGAATAAATAGAAGTACAACAATTGGCTTGATGGCCAGCTCCTTGGCTGAAGGAATAAATAGAAGTACAACAATTGGCTTGATGGCCAGCTCCTTGGCTGAAGGAATAAATAGAAGTACAACAATTGGCTTGATGGCCAGCTCCTTGGCTGAAGGAATAAATAGAAGTACAACAATTGGCTTGATGGCCAGCTCCTTGGCTGAAGGAATAAATAGAAGTACAACAATTGGCTTGATGGCCAGCTCCTTGGCTGAAGGAATAAATAGAAGTACAACAATTGGCTTGATGGCCAGCTCCTTGGCTGAAGGAATAAATAGAAGTACAACAATTGGCTTGATGGCCAGCTCCTTGGCTGAAGGAATAAATAGAAGTACAACAATTGGCTTGATGGCCAGCTCCTTGGCTGAAGGAATAAATAGAAGTACAACAATTGGCTTGATGGCCAGCTCCTTGGCTGAAGGAATAAATAGAAGTACAACAATTGGCTTGATGGCCAGCTCCTTGGCTGAAGGAATAAATAGAAGTACAACAATTGGCTTGATGGCCAGCTCCTTGGCTGAAGGAATAAATAGAAGTACAACAATTGGCTTGATGGCCAGCTCCTTGGCTGAAGGAATAAATAGAAGTACAATAATGCGTTATTGTGTACATGGGATAAAACATCACTGCTAACGTGTACGCCAATAAATACATAAATTAACTTCTGTTTGATGAGTGAAGTTTGAATTTATGTAAGTCAATACATAAACATCTAAAATCAGGAAAATCCTACCAGAAAAGAATGTGTCTGTGAATTCAAACCTTCAATTATTACTCCCACATTATCGTATAAAAAAGTATTTATTCTCTTAGGACATGGTTGTCTATTCTGTTACCTGATATCTACCAGGATGTTAAGTACTGGCAGGAAGTTAGCTAAATTGGTTGTGTTAGGTGTGGGAACACTGCAACCATGCTAAACATGAAAGGGCTTTGTGGATAAAGCATTCAGCATCTGCTATTATTGCCAACAGGTGTTTATGATCGGAATGTTTTGTTTGCAAACTGAATATTTCATGCACATAACTTTCAAATTACAAACACTTATGGACTTATTAAACACGATTTGATGGGCAGTACACCATCAACATATTTAGTCTAGTACTAAGAACATTAAGTTAACAATCAGAAACACAAAGCCTCACCTTAACATAAATAAGAGAACAATAACATTAACATCTAAGTACATCTGTTGGTAAATGTAGTTGTACATGTTTCAGTAGCTGCCTGTGAGAGGTTATCTCACCTCTGCCCATGTCACAAGCGAAGTCAACGCTGCCCATAATCTTCCTCAACTTGAAGCGCCCTCTCATGGCCCGAGCACATGACGGACAAACTCTCAGTCTCTTCCCTTTCGTCTTTGTCATTTCTACTTCATAACCCTGCACAAACAAGAGACATAGTAAGTCAAAGCTTTATTTTACACATTTCACACATGTAGAAACAATGCAAATGATTGGATTGTGTGTATGTATGTGTGTATGCATGTATTCATGTGCGCATGGCATACAGATAACTTTGTGTAAAGGGTAACCATTTGTTCTTTCGAAAAAATATTATTCACCATCATAATATTGAAACTGGTTATTATTTGGCATAATACAAAGACAGAGTACATGTAGTAATAATGAATGCCAGGACGCCAGTAAAAACTAAACTAGTTGAAGCAACTGGATGCCCTAAATGTTATACACTATACATACGTACATGCAGTTATAGCCGGTGTATATAATAAAATATATGAGATAAAAAAAACATATAATAAAAATTACGGAAAGAAAAAACTATACATGTTTACTATATATAAATAATACATATCAATACAACTTTGTGTGGTAAATATAAACTAATTAAGACATTTTACATCAGGAATTGTCATTGCTGGCCAGGAATAGCAATTTCTTATTAAGCACATCTTTGAATATGTATTTACAATTATTTCTGTGAGGTTGTGCCTTTTAGCTAATGGTAGGTGAAGTATATTTGAGACATACAACCTTATAGTATGCAGTTTGTAACATAATCCCTGTTTTTAATTTCTGTTTTTATCTCACCTAAGTGAATAATATTGTTCTGTCTGGTAACATGGATGTGAATTTCATTATTTCTCATTAAAGACGTGAAGAGATATTTTGGGCAATTGTTTTTTAATTATAAACGAATCTTCTAACTTAAGAATTCCATACATTCCTAAAGATGGGGTCTAAATGAGCTATGAATCTGCTTTTGTGAATTAAATGAACTGCTTTCTTTGGCGTTTAAATAGTCTGTTAATATTAGTTACATTTCCATGAATATCAATGTACCATGCAAGAAGGCCGTATGACAGATGAGGCTGAATTAACACATTATATATTTGTTTGAATGTACTGGATTGTAATAGCGGTTGGATTTTATTAGTTATTGCTAATATTTGGGAAATGTTCTTGCGTTTTTCATTTGTATTTTTTTCACTTAAGGTCTTTATTAATCCAGATACGTAAACATTTAAAGTAATCAACATTGTCTATTTTATCACATGTAGCACAATGTCAACGTGATTGTTTAACTGACTTTGAGTGTTTTGAAATAGCACGCATTTGGTTTTACCTATATTAAGTGAAAGTTTGTTGGCACTTACCCATTGAGAAATCTTTATGAGTTGAGTATTAACATTAAGCGTGAGCCAATCGAGGTCTTTGTCTTTGAGTGACTTGTGTCATCAGCAAACAGTGTGAAATTTGGAGTATTTGATGATAATGGCATATCATTTATTTAAATCAAAAATAGTAATGGTCCTAAAATGGATCCTTATGGGACTCGGCATGTTGTATATTGGAATACAGACAATTTATCCTTATTTATGATAAATTGCTTTCTGTTTTCAAGATAGCTTTTAAAAAGCTTATGTGGGACCCCTCTTATCCCATAATACCATAATTTTTCAAACAGGATATTGTGGTCTAAAGTGCCAAATGCTTTACCTAGGTCTGTGAATACAGCAAGTGCTGTTTTTCATTCAAACTATTTACTCTGCTGTCTGTCAATTCGAGAGTGGCATGTTCAGTTGAACATTGTTTACGAAAACCGTATTGGGATGCAAAGAGTATTTTGTACTTATCACGAAAGCTGTACAGGTGATTATAGATCAATCTTTCAAAGATTTTGGAAAAACCTTATAACAGCGTGATGGGCCTGTAGTTTGTAAACAAACTAGCATCACCGGATTTATAAAGTGGTATGATTTTTGCAATATTTAGTTGATTGGGGAATATACCAGATCATATCATAGAATTAAAAAGTTCAGATATAGAGAAGGCAATACTTTCTACACATTGTTTCATCGATTGAGTTGACATGTTATCATATCCACTACTTGATTTCATACTTCAAGTGATACTAATTATTTCTGGGTTTTTTCCATGTCTTCCACATTTGCAATGTAATCTTTATAGTTGTTGGTTGAGATTATTTTAGTTGCTAACTTTGGGCCAATATTTGAAGTGTTTATTAAATGTGTTGGCTATTTTTTTTGGGTCATTGCTTATTTGGTTGTCGATTTGAAATGAAGAGAATAAATTTAGTTTTGTCTGAAATTGCAGTGTGTTTTTAATGTTTGAACATGTTTGTTAGATGTAATTTTTTGATTTTACAAATTGGTTATTCAAATGCTGTGATTTTGCATTACGTATTACTCTGTTCGATATGTTTCTGTATGTTTTGTATTGCTGGTCAATATTATGAAAATCTGGGGTCATTTTTGAGTGAATGCGTTTTCTACTCAGGTGATCCCGAGTACATATCAACTTTAATATAGCCTGTGTAGCCGGGAATATCTTTTGTGTTTGCATTTATTTGGTTTCAGTAACTGTTTCGGAATGTGTTCATCAAGTAAACTACTAAATTTGTTAACAAACCTAGTGTAAGCCTCGTTTGGGCTCTCAGTTTTACCAGCCATTTCCAAGTCATCCCAATTTGTTGTGGACAGAGCATGTTTAAGATTGTCTATATTGGATTTGCTAAAATTTCTTTGTCTGATCTGCTTAGGTATGTCTCTATGTTTATTCAATGAAAATGTAGTTTAGGTAATGATCTGAAATGTTAGTCATAATTTTATCCTTTATTTTCAGTGTTACAGATCTGTCCATATCTGTAAACTTAGCCAAAGTTAATACAGGAAATCATGTAGAGGTAATTCATGATGAAACATAATATGGGTTCAAATGTGCTAACAGATTAAATGTTTTTCCAATCACTTATTTAGCAACTTTTCGACAACTTTTCAGCAACTTTTCCACCATCATTTAGTTACCCTTCAAAACCCTTTTACCAACTTTTCCAAGTTGTCAAGCATTTTTCAACAACTTTTTCAACACTTCAACCATTTCTAAACCATTTTCCAACGAATGTTTAACAACTTTCCAACAACTTGTTAACCACATAGTTCATTCTGCATACACAGCTATATACTAAATCAGCGGAACAAACTATGGTAAACTGGTGCAAGCAAATATTAGGATTTCAAAACATTAGCTTACAGTAGCAATGCAAACACTGACCAGAGATGGTCATACCATTATTCTTGAGATGCGGTTTTGGGTAAAAATAAATGAAACATTTCCTCTTACAGGATGATCAATTTTGTTGTCTCCGTCATTGTCCCCTATGACTGCATATGTACATACATTCGTCTTGATTGCAGCAGTGATTTCTGTTGCAACAGAAATGCAAATAACATTCTAAAACATCAATTCATATTGATGTTTTAAATTCACAGTCAGGCTAAAGTATCTGTTTGTAACATGTGTATGGAATGTCTGGCAGAAATACAACAAATTTATGTATCAATAGTATCCTACATTAATTTAGCAATGGCGACACAGTGATTTAATCTGGGTTTTAAAATGAAAAATATGTGTAATTGTTGGAATATACTAATTACAACTGCCTAGTAGCAAGTGTCAATGGCCCATTTAGGATCTTGGAAAAGGGGAACTAAACGGAGAGTAAGCTAAGTCATACGTACATTCTCCATGTTACAGTGCAGTGTTGCAACGTTATAATATAAACACGTTCTTATCCAAAAACCATAGAGAGACATTGACCCAAATACTCCCTAAAGATGTCACAGCAAACCATGTGTCAACCGAGTTATCTCTGACCAGCTCTTATACATATCAATTACAAGTTTATATCTAAAGTCCATGTTTATATTTATTTTCTAAATTATTATTTCATATGAAAGTACTACACATAATTTTTTGTACTGGTATATCTATATCTATACAATGTATTATTTTAAACATATTTTCTGTAAATCGTTGTAAAATGCTGTGACCTGAACTGTGAACTGTATAAAATATTAGTATTAAAAAGCAGACAACTTCCAAGATATCTCAATTACTAAAACTGACTGAGACTACACAAATGTTTCTATAATCCAAGAGACTAATTAATGATCGCCACACGCCGACAATTCTCTTGTGGCTGGTCCGTACCTTTGTCCAGCTGGTTGGTGTGGAATGCGTGTATGAGACCAGTCGAATGGTCGAAGTACCAGCGCTGGTTGGCTCGACCGAACTGTGCGACCTTCTTTGGTTGCAGAATCACTGCGCACCCGTTGCAGCTGTCATCTTGAGAGTTGTCCTCGTAGTTCTGTCCAACGACACTTGGCATGCACACAGTGAGTGCCATCCGAGGATTATGTTTCGAGAGTATCGACCTGCAATGCATAGAAGAAGTCTTGAATAGGTCAAATACCCTGTACCTAGAAAGTTCTTGTATTTTTTAAGCTTAGTTAGTTACTTGTTGCTTTGTCTTTTCTCTTAGTTTATCTTTGCCGTGGTTTGCCAGCCACAATCATAAAATGACACATGATGATGTCATTCGATTAGAAATAATGCAAATGTATGATGCAATAAACATCATACTTTCAGCAGACCTTTTCCATTTTTATGATAAGTAAACTGCATTAGATAACCATTGTGTATTGCTCTAATTTAAGTAGAAAAAAAGCCATTTTCAGGTCACCAGACAATTAGCAATTTTATACCCTGGACATGTATCCCATAAGGGATCAAGTGGGAATAGGATCATCAAAAGGATGGAAGAATTAATTTTTTTAAACAATGAGACTAACAAAAAAATATGGGCAACAATTTGGGGAAACTAATGTATTAAAACTGCACACAAAAGTTGGAAAACAAAAATAATATATGAACACATCCACACAATGATGAACTAAAAACATTTTCTGGTTGTCTATTTGACGACAATGACGAACTGAATTTAATTTAGGGTTACAAACCCGTTCTCTTGCAGGATCCATTTCTGAGTGACATCATCCGGCCTCCTTTTCAGAAGGACGAGCTCCGATGAGAGACCCTCGAGTTCGTGGATGCCCAGCACTAGGTGGCTGTTGGTGAGGGACGTGATGTAACCATCATCAAAGGAGAACTTCTGCACAGAACTGTCATCATGTTTTCTGTGTCTGGGACTGAAAACAAACAGCTGTAATTACATTTGGAAAACACACCTTAATAATAATAAATTTTGTTTAATAACAGGGTATCTTAACCTTAATGAGATGCTGGGGTAATCCATTTCATTACATGTGGTATTTAAAATAGCTGCAGAATTGTTTCACCTGATAACTTTGAAGCTGTTCAGAAACAATATATAAAACTTTGAATTTGATACAACAAATCAACTGGTCAATCAGATGATGCTCAATATCCTGCTAAAGCATATTATTACTATTATTATTATATAATAATTATGCATTGAAATTTAATTAAGTGTGCATTTTGTTTATGAACTGCGACACTATGAACAATAATGGAACTTTAACAGTACACTTCAACAAATGTGGGTTCAACTGCAAAATGGCTACCATTACTTTTCCACAGTAACCATCTATTCAAACAAATGTTGAAAAATTGTCATAAACACATTGTTTGAACAATGCTTGTTCAATGGTACCCCCACACGGAAGCAATGCGAAGGCATTGCAGTCACAACAACAGTGAGACATAACACATACGTGTATCTCTCAAATTGTTCCTTGTCACCAAATTGCAGTGACTCATCATTGGCATCTATCACGTCATCAAACTCCCCGTTCACGATACGTTCCCATGGCCAGCGACGACGATTCAGTCTCTCATCTGCCTTTGCATGCGCCATCTCGTGAGCAGTGCTGGAACCACATGTGTGATGTTACTTAACAATATACGGTTAGTGTTAATTAGACATATAAATGGATACTGTATTGCATATACTGTACTTCCTTATTCACATCCTTTATTTTAGGATAGATTATTCCAATACTTTTAGGACAAAGACATGTTCAAACATACTTTGTCATAATGTATACCAGTGAGTTCAATTTCTTGTGTGGTGTTGAATGAGTATCTTGGAGGCTCAAACTAGTGAATTTATCAATATATTCAATGAGAAAGTCACAGAAACTTATGCAATACCAAATATTAAGTATAATATTGTATTGTATTATTGTAGTGTTAAGGGAAAAGGAAAATGTCCTGTCATGGTCTACTGATTGCTAGTGGCAGGACACAACATTTTTTAACAAAGCAAGTTGTTTAGAAATATTATATTTTTAAATGTTCTGGTGAGCTAGACCTATTGCATCATGGAAGACGAACAGATGAACCCTATGGAGGCTGTATACTTACAGTCCGACTGTCTGAAGGCCCATGTCATCCTTCTCTTCCTCAAACTTTTCTTCCACAATTCCATCTTCCGCGATATTCCTATTCCCGTTTCTCTCCTTGGTCTGATGCTGCATCGTTGCGATGTTCCGTCCAACGACGAGTCTCGTGCCTGCCGCCAGAGGGCCTTCCACTTCCAGCACCAAATCTGCAGTCAAAGATGACGCTTGATGATGACAATGGCAAATATTAACTTTACAAGGACAATGATGATAATAAAGGTGAGATGGGACTTAGAAAAACATAACTTGATAAACCCATATCAACATGGGTTTCTAAAAGCGAGGTCATGCTTAACAAATATATTATGTTTTTTGGATGATATCACTAAGTGGGTAGACGAGGGATCACCAGTAGATATAATCTACTTAGATTTTCAGAAAGCTTTCGACAAAGTGCCACATTAAAGATTACTGCTTAAACTAAAGGTACTCCACTCAAAATTTATTTCCAGTTTGAAGCCTCCCCATCAACTACTACCCGTTGTTTTCTGTCAATCAGCGGGTAGTAGTTGATGGGGAGGCTTCAAACTGGAAATACATTTTGAGTTGGAGTACCACAGGGATCAGTACTGGGACCTATATTATTCTTAATATACATCAATGATTTGGATGATGGAATATTCTTCTGGATATAAGTAACCACAAGACTGTGAAGAAGAAGAAGAAGATGATATAACAAGTAAGGTGTTGAAATTTGCAGATGATATAAAAGTGTTTAGACGGATTAAACGTGATGGAGATTTACAAGATGATCTTGACAGGTTGATGAAATGGTCTGTAAAATGGCAGATATTGTAAATTTTTTTGGAAATGTAAATGCCTCCACACAGGACATGGGAACTAAGATATAAAATATACAATGGGGATACTCTACCAAGTCCCACTGTAAAATAAAAGGACTTAGGGATAACAATTAGTGCTGATATGAAGGTTTCAGAGCAGTGCAGAATTAATTGCAGCTTCAAAGGGAAATAAAATCATTGGATTAATTAGGCAAAATATAGCATGTAAGGAAAAAGAAGTAATAATACCATTGTACAAAACAATAGTTAGGCCTCATTTAGAATATTGTATTCAAGCGTGGAGGCCATATTGCAAGAAGGACATAGATATGCTAGAAAGAGCACAGAGGAGAGCGACTAAAATGATACCAAAACTGAGGGATCTTAGTTATGAAATATGCCTAAAAGAATGTGGTTTAACAACACTAGAGACCAGGAGATTGAGAGGAGATCAGATAGAAGTGTTTAAAATATTGAATGGTTATAAAAACATTGACAGAAATATTTGTTTTTCTCAGTTAAAAAAAATAGAAAGACTAGAGGACATGTTGATTTATGACCAAAACTATTTTGTTACATCACAACACAGTCATTGCATTCATATCTCAACTGTTTTAAACCTGCATGACAAACGACTTGGATCCCTAACAATGACTTTGATCACGTGTATTAATACGCCACTATCTCACTCAATTATACCTCCATACAACTCACAAAGGTGCATCTGATATAAGAACTCACCCTGTGGATTTCGCAGCTTCACAAACTGTCGGATCTGAGAGATGTCCGAGGCGAGGTTTGCGAGCTGGCGATGTCGTTGCTGCTCGGCCTTGCTGACCCGAGGGTCTGACCACGGCTCTCCACAGCTCACATACACCAGCTGGTCACGCTCCAAGCCTTGCAGATGGAAACACTCGTTGCCCTCACTGTCAAACAATCGTCTCGCAGCAAGCGGCAGGTCCAGGAGTGAGGTGCATCGCTCAAGAAACTGCAGGTAGAAACAACGACAGCTACGTTAAAACTCCTCAAATATTAGTCCATGATAATAATAATAAAATAATAGTCTTTTGCAAACCACATTCCTCATCTTGTTTATGTTCAGATTTGCAATAAGAAAGTGGGTATTTTGGCCAAGATCATCTAAAGAATTTACTATAGATAGGGAAAATATTAAATAAATAGCAAGTGTGAACATTTTATAGAATACAGAGCTGCACCATTTTTGACTTGTTTCATTTATTTTTTATTGGATTCAGTTATAGGCAATTTACTAATTTAGCTAGTTTTGCTAAAACAAAAATATATATTTGCACCAACATGCTAGCCTGTCAGACATGATACAAGATATGTACAATGCTTCGTGGAAAGGATCTAAAATCACATGGTCAAATACATGTAACTGGGGAAGATCCTTTGATTGCTACAAATCATATCACTCTGTTGAATGTTTGTAATAACTACATATAATAACATCTTACATATTACACAGAATTCAGATAATTTGATGCATTTATTGCGATATTTCTAAGTTGGTTACACATGGCCAACTCCAATGGTTGACCTGCTGTTCCACATGGCTGGGTAATTAAAGTGACGTCTCCAGCATAGATCAAGGCACCCACTGATAAGAATGCAAAGTCTCACCAGCGTGAACTCTAGGCCTGCGATGGTCTGGTGCTTGTCGCAGTGTAGTATGCCGTTGGTGTCGATCGAGTCTGCATCTGTCTCCAGCTGATGGTTGTGTTTCTTCCTCTGTTTCTTCTTGGTTTGATTTTTTCCATGGGTGTCTTTCTTCATCTGCACGGCAACATTACATAATGAATGACTCTCCTTGTCATATAATATGGCATACCATGTATATTAAAAAAGAAAAGAAAACAGAAAAGAAAAAACGTCACCATGTAACCATTAGACACACACATAATACATAGGTGCATGCATACATACATGCATGCATGCTTACATACATACATACATACATACATACATACATACATACATACATATATATGTGTATATTATGCATATCTAATATATATTTAAAAGAATTGTGTACCACACCATTTTGTACCAATATCTCCATATAGGGAAGATAAATTTCATATTTTACTATATCTCTAACAACTACATTATGAGAACTCTCATTTGTTACAATGATATACACATATCTATGAATTAACATTTTGCACATTGGTGTGTATACACAGCGATCGCAATCAACATTAATAATGACATTTCAGTTTGTAACAGAAAAACCTATAAAGTTCAACTAATATGAACAATAATGTTGGTTCTTGATATGCCTCCGAAACGGACAAAGAAACTATGAATTACTGAGATGATCCATGAGAATAAGTGCATTGCCGATGCTGTAAAGTCACCCATTAACTGCAGATTATCGTACAACAGGCTCAGATGAACGCTCTCTGACTTACGTTTGTGAGATCAGGTCCGACAACACAGACCGCCTGACTCTCGTCTCGCATTCCATTCCTCACAACTCTCAGCTTGAGGGGAGCAACAGCTGCAACAACAGGAAACATTCACCGTCAACGACATGCCATCCAACTGCACATGGTACATGACAGGAAGCACGGGTAGAGAGAGACTGCTTTGGTTATGTAAGCGATGCTAAACAGACAATCAACGTGCTAGCTAGATGACATCGTTGGATAAATACCACTGGACAATACAGGAAATCCTATGTGCTGAAACGGCACTCAAATAATTCCAAACCGCATGCTTTGCCAACGTCCGGGCAGTAATGCAACACCAATGTACTTCAAGTGCTGCACTAAGAGAGTGATTCCCAAAGACATTGAGTCAGACATCCAGGCCCTCTTCGTGATTATGAATATCACATTATTTTGACCATTCCTCCACGTTGTTACAATGCCTGACTTTTAGAATAAAACGAAACTGGCAGAAACGTAATGCCATCTTACGTCTAATGTACAAATACTTGTTATCTAGAAAGTACCCGCAAGGTAGCACCAACAGGGTTATACTCTATTTGGTATTATTAATGCACCCACATGGTTTCACTTATGTAAAAAGGGGGTGCGCATCTATTAGGCAGTACGCATCAATAGGGAACAGTACGGTAATCATATAGTGTTTGCATTTTATGGTGAAATGCTCAAACAAGTATTACATGCTTAACAAACTGATAATTCCTGGTACCTTTCCACATTCTACAGAGCACATTTAGCCACACTGCAAATACTGCATGACAGATGATCATACACACCAGTCCATACTGTCTACTGCCAAATACTGCATGACAGATGATCATACACACCAGTCCATACTGTCTACTGCCAAATACTGCATGACAGATGATCATACACACCAGTCCATACTGTCTACTGCCAAATACTGCATGACAGATGATCATACACACCAGTCCATACTGTCTACTGCCAAATACTGCATGACAGATGATCATACACACCAGTCCATACTGTCTACTGCCAAATACTGCATGACAGATGATCATACACACCAGTCCATACTGTCTACTGCCAAATACTGCATGACAGATGATCATACACACCAGTCCATACTGTCTACTGCCAAATACTGCATGACAGATGATCATACACACCAGTCCATACTGTCTACTGCCAAATATTCATTTATAGAGGTGAGTAAACTGGCGCACTCTTACAAGGTTCAACTAGTCCCAAGAGGATTTGAACATTGAACAACCGCGTGGAGTGATACATACCACCAGAGGCACCTGTAGACTTCTTGACTGGAGGGGCGTATGGCAGCAGGAACCCCTCCATCGGCCACTCGTACTCCTACAAGAGCAGACGACGTCACAGTAATTTAATGAGAGAGAGAGTGAGAGTATAATTACAAGAGGCTCAAGTGGGTCATGACACAATGACACAGGGCAGAATGGTTTGACTTGTAGGGAGGGAGGGAGGGAGGGAGGGAGGGAGGGACGGAGGGAGGGAGGGAGGGAGGGAGGGGGGAGGGGGGGAGGGAGGGAGCAAAGGAGGGAGGAGGAGGCAGGGGAGGAAGGGAGGGGGAGGGGATGGATGGGAGGAGGAGGGAGGGAGGGGAGGTAAGGAGGAAGGGAGGGAGAGAGAGAGAGAGAGAGAGGAGGGATGGAGGGAGTGAGGGACAGAGGAGGAAGGAGGGAAGGAGGGAGGGAGGTAGGGAGGGAGAAAGGGAGGGATGGACGGACAGAGTGAAGGAGAGGAGAGAGGGACGGAGAAGGTAGGATGGGAGAGTGGGGAGAGGGAGGGATGGAGAGTGGGAGAGAAAGAAGCAGAATGGAAATGGTAAGGCAGAGAGAGTCATGAAGGACAGGGAAGAGTGGAAAGGGGAGACAGAGGAGGGAGGGAGGGAAAGAGCTGAAAAGGGTGGGAGAGTGGGGGAGCAGGAAGGAGACAAAGTTAAAGGATGGGAGTGAGAATGAGAGAGTGTCCATTGTACCCACCTCGTTCCACTCCCCCTGTCCATCCACGGGCCAGCTCAGAGCCTTCTTGTTCCACTCAGGGTTGTCAACCTTTGTCTTCTTCCACTGGCCGAGTATCTCAATCTTCTCCTGCTTCAAACCCCACCTAAAAGGTAAGTTCTTATATAACGCAGTATCCAGTCCCCAGGTAGCTCAAAGCGCTTTGCATTTTACTCCCTGGCAGACCTGTTCAATCGAACACCATTTCGACTGCTCTGGGAAGCATCTAGCCACACTGCAATTAATGCGTGAAGACTATTCATACACAAATATGTACCACTGTCTATAGTCAGGTACTCATTCATACAGCTGAGTGAACTGGAGCAACATAGAGTGAACAAACTTGCCCAAGGTTGACACCGTAGCACAGGATTCGAACCTTGGTTCTCTCGGTCGAGAGTCCAAAGGTCTAGCCACTGTGCTGCTCCGTTCCACCTAGACACACAAGGGCATCAGTCACACCCCACCTAGTCACACAAGAGCATCAGTCACACCCCACCTACACACACAAGGGAACCAGTCACAACCCACCTACACACACAAGGGAATCAGTCACACCCCACGTAGACACACAAGGGCATCAGTCACACCCCATCTAGACACACCAGGGCATCAGTCACACCCCATCTAGACACACAAGGGCATCAGTCACACCCCACCTAGACACACAAGGGCATTAGTCACACCCCCACCTACACACACAAGGGAATCAGTCACACCCCACGTAAACACACAAGGGCATCAGTCACACCCCATCTAGACACACAAGGGCATCAGTCACACCCCACCTAGACACACAAGGGCATCAGTCACACCCCACCTACACACACAAGGGAATCAGTCACACCCCACATAGACACACAAGGGCATCAGTCACACCCCACCTAGACACACAAGGGCATCAGTCACACCCCACCTTGAAACATAAACACCTAACACAAATTCGTCAGGTGGGTCAGTTCAACCTCCCATAACTACGCAACAAACTGACTTACGTGGATGACGCTGGTATCAGTGTAAAACTGAAATGGTGCCCTTTATCATGGTGTACATAACTTGACACAACCAAACTGTACCTAAGATCTGAACCATCACAACGTGTCACGTAACCGCTGTCCTACCTCTGTGACTTGACGTCCCTGCCAGAGAGTCTCTCACACACTGCCAGGTAGATGTGTTGTCCCTTGGGCTGACCTTCCTCTGAGTTCGTCACCTGACTGCTCTCATCAGCAAACACGGCACCCAGATAGGTCAACACCAGCTCTGGCTGTGACTGTCAACAACACACACATGACAGGAGACTGTTTCACAATGAGCATATAAGAAACTCCATCAATAAACCGAATCCATTGTTAAAGTTAAGCCTTTAGACCACAAGTCGACCAACTAGACTGACATTTCTACATTTATTTCAAAATGTGACCTTCACAACTCCCAGAATACAACAGGTATATTGTATGAATATGGGGACTGTTTCATTAAGATAAGGTTGTTAAATATGTTGAGCACTCGCAAAGGTGCCAATTTCAAAGAGCTAAATCAAGCTTATGTCATATGTCACATGACATATGGCCATATCAGACTGAAAAACGGGTGTTCGTCTGAACCTCAAAATTAGGCAGTTTTAAGTCTGTCTTTGGTTCTGACCGTGCACTGGTGTCTTCGCAAAGGTGCAGCGAATGTTCGTGGTTGCCACAATCGCTGGTTTGTACTTTTGCATCTTTATAGTAGAGCATTTGTAATCCTACACGTGTCGTGATCAACCATGTGAGACCGCTGGTCGCACCAGGTACACAAAAGACCATGCACTGGTAGATAACATCGGGCATTTGCTGTGGGAGACAACACCTTCTATCGACGTTACTAGGTGGAGGTGTACTTCAGAACACAAAGACTAGTATCTGTGACTCAGGAATGAGGACTGATGTGACTCTCTTGAGTGTGACAAAATGACTCTTACATGCTATTAAAGTAACAGTGCCACAAATCATCACAATGCCTGCAAACCGCAAAAACATCTCTCAAAGTATGGATCCAGATAAACTCAAACTGATTTTCGTTTAAGTTCTCAGTGACGATGAGGCCCTAAAGATATTAAAACAGGCACTATTCCCTCAAGAAATTGCAAACAAACTTGATTCATTAACAACAAAAACTGAACAACTGCAACAACTTGTTGAGGAAAAGGGCAAAAAAATCAAACAACTTGAATCAAGAATTGCATCTCTAGAAACAAAAAATTATAACACAGAACAGTACACCAGAAGGGCAATCCTCCGGTTTCAGGGAATTTCCGAGACAGTGGAAGGGTACGACATTAAAAACACCATCGTAATCGTCAGATTCAACACAGATTGGAGCAGGGACTCTGTTTACAAAGCACAAGTGAATCTCAAAGTGCGCAACGCAGACTCAGTGCCGAGAGACCGAATTTACGTCAATGAGGACTTAACCAGGTATCTTCCCACAAGCCAGCCAATTGTTTAAATTTATAATTATATGCTGATGATACTACTTTATTTAGCACCATTAAAATGTTCAGTGACACAATACAAAACAAAAGTACAGAATCTGTAATAGATGATGAACTTCTCAAAATTCTTGAGTGGCTTAATAATAAAAAATGTCACTAAATAAAGCTACATCTATAAATATACGACCTTCCAAATGCCAAACAAACCTACACCAAGATTATTATTCAAAGTACATAACATAAATATTCAGAGAGTGGAATAATTTAACTTCTTAGGTTTAACTCTAGACACTAATTTAAATTGGAAAAAAAAAAACAGAAAAAGTATCAAATAAGTGTTCTAAAATTTTAGGAATATTAAATAGATAAAAACATGTGCTACCTTTAGAAATAACAATTATATTGTATGATGCATTGCTATTATCTCATATAAATTATTGTATCATGACATGGGGATATCAAGGACAGATTATTGAAAATGCAAAAGAAAACAGTGCGAATTATAACATTAAGCAAATACAATTTACATACAGAACCGATTTTAAACAACTCAACATTTTTAAAGTAGATGACTTACTAAAATTACAAGAACTCAAATTATATTTTACAAATATAGACATCAAATTGCACCTGTCTACTTATTAAATTGGCAGATAATCCCAAATGCTGGCAAAACACAAAACACATCAACTAAACAATCATCACACAAAAGAAAAACAATAAAAAAGATTTTTCACAGATCAATGTTTTTTTTCTTTAGAAAATTGGGAATTAGAAACATAAAGAATTTATCATTTTTGTTTTTGGTTAGCTCCTACGATACTGACCAATTGTTATCTTAGTAGGAGTCTCCTGTCCCACAGCAACTGTTTTCTTGCTATTTGTTTTCTGTCTTTGGTATTATATATTGTGTTTATTTTATATAAATTTGCACAGTATGTTGTACATTTCAATATGTGTGTATATCTCAATAATGTGTTGTCTTACTACACTGTTGGGACTAATAAAAGTATCCTTATCCTTGTGTGTATGTCCCAATAATGTGTTGTCTTACTATGCTGTTGGGACTAATAAAACTATCCTTATCCTTGTGTGTATACCTCAATAATGTGTTGTCTTACTACACTGTTGGGACTAATAAAAGTATCCTTATCCTTGTGTGTATATCTCAATAATGTGTTGTCTTACTACACTGTTGGGACTAATAAAAGTATCCTTATCCTTGTGTGTATATCTCAATAATGTGTTGTCTTACTACGCTGTTGGGACTAATAAAAGTATCCTTATCCTTGTGTGTATACCTCAATAATGTGTTGTCTTACTACGCTGTTGGGACTAATAAAACTATCCTTATCCTTGTGTGTATATCTCAGTAATGTGTTGTCTTACTACACTGTTGGGACTAATAAAACTATCCTTATCCTTGTGTGTATACCTCAATAATGTGTTGTCTTACTACACTGTTGGGACTAATAAAAGTATCCTTATCCTTGTGTGTATATCTCAATAATGTGTTGTCTTACTACACTTTTGGGACTAATAAAAGTATCCTTATCCTTGTGTGTATACCTCAATAAAACTATCCTTATCCTTGTGTGTATATCTCAATAATGTGTTGTCTTACTACGCTGTTGGGACTAATAAAAGTATCCTTATCCTTGTGTGTATATCTCAATAATGTGTTGTCTTACTACGCTGTTGGGACTAATAAAACTATCCTTATCCTTGTGTGTATACCTCAATAATGTGTTGTCTTACTACACTGTTGGGACTAATAAAAGTATCCTTATCCTTGTGTGTATATCTCAATAATGTGTTGTCTTACTACACTTTTGGGACTAATAAAAGTATCCTTATCCTTGTGTGTATACCTCAATAAAACTATCCTTATCCTTGTGTGTATATCTCAATAATGTGTTGTCTTACTACGTTGTTGGGACTAATAAAAGTATCCTTATCCTTGTGTGTATATCTCAATAATGTGTTGTCTTACTACGCTGTTGGGACTAATAAAAGTATCCTTATCCTTGTGTGTATACCTCAATAATGTGTTGTCTTACTACGCTGTTGGGACTAATAAAACTATCCTTATCCTTGTGTGTATATCTCAGTAATGTGTTGTCTTACTACACTGTTGGGACTAATAAAACTATCCTTATCCTTGTGTGTATACCTCAATAATGTGTTGTCTTACTACACTGTTGGGACTAATAAAAGTATCCTTATCCTTGTGTGTATATCTCAATAATGTGTTGTCTTACTACACTTTTGGGACTAATAAAAGTATCCTTATCCTTGTGTGTATACCTCAATAAAACTATCCTTATCCTTGTGTGTATATCTCAATAATGTGTTGTCTTACTACGCTGTTGGGACTAATAAAAGTATCCTTATCCTTGTGTGTATATCTCAATAATGTGTTGTCTTACTACGCTGTTGGGACTAATAAAAGTATCCTTATCCTTGTGTGTATACCTCAATAATGTGTCGTCTTACTACGCTGTTGGGACTAATAAAACTATCCTTATCCTTGTGTGTATATCTCAGTAATGTGTTGTCTTACTACACTGTTGGGACTAATAAAAGTATCCTTATCCTTGTGTGTATATCTCAATAATGTGTTGTCTTACTACACTGTTGGGACTAATAAAACTATCCTTAACCTTGTGTGTATATCTCAATAATGTGTTGTCTTACTACACTGTTGGGACTAATAAAACTATCCTTATCCATGTGTGTATATCTCAATAATGTGTTGTCTTACTACACTGTTGGGACTAATAAAATTATCCTTATCCTTGTGTGTATATCTCAACAATGTGTTGTCTTACTACGCTGTTGGGACTAATAAAAGTATCCTTATCCTTGTGTGTATATCTCAATAATGTGTTGTCTTACTACACTGTTGGGACTAATAAAAGTATCCTTATCCTTGTGTGTATATCCCAATAATGTGTTGTATTACTACACTGCTGGGACTAATAAAAGTATCCTTATCCTTGTGTGTATATCTCAATAATGTGTTGTCTTACTACGCTGTTGGGACTAATAAAACTATCCTTATCCTTGTGTGTATATCTCAATAATATGTTGTCTTACTACACTGTTGGGACTAATAAAAGTATCCTTATCCTTGTGTGTATATCCCAATAATGTGTTCTCTTACTAAGCTGTTGGGACTAATAAAAGTATCCTTATCCTTGTGTGTATATCCCAATAATGTGTTGTCTTACTACGCTGTTGGGACTAATAAAACTATCCTTATCCTTGTGTGTATATCTCAATAATATGTTGTCTTACTACACTGTTGGGACTAATAAAAGTATCCTTATCCTTGTGTGTATATCCCAATAATGTGTTCTCTTACTAAGCTGTTGGGACTAATAAAAGTATCCTTATCCTTGTGTGTACATCCCAATAATGTGTTGTCTTACTACGCTGTTGGGACTAATAAAAGTATCCTTATCCTTGTGTGTATATCCCAATAATGTGTTGTCTTACTACGCTGTTGGGACTAATAAAAGTATCCTTATCCTTGTGTGTATATCCCAATAATGTGTTCTCTTACTAAGCTGTTGGGACTAATAAAAGTATCCTTATCCTTGTGTGTATATCCCAATAATGTGTTGTCTTACTACGCTGTTGGGACTAATAAAAGTATCCTTATCCTTGTGTGTATATCCCAATAATGTGTTGTCTTACTAAGCTGCTGGGACTAATAAAAGTATCTTTAATCCTTGTGTGTATATCTCAATAATGTGTTGTCTTACTGCGCTGTTGGGACTAATACAAGTATCCTTATTTTTATGAGCTCATAAGAACATCAGCAGAATGGTACCCTGAGCTACTAAGAGGTAAACCTGCTCACCTGTGCATAGACAAAGCCATCAGCCGTGAAGACCCAGGTCTGTATCGGGTTGCGAGAGGTCCTCTGTTGAAGACCGACAATGTATCCCTGGACCTCCGCCCCCGACTGACCCCCGGTGCCTGGGTAACCCAAGGTTGTTGTGACCTTCTGATCAAGGACGGTCAGGGCAAGTTGTGGCATGGCCTTGCTGTAGATGTGGCCACCCTGAAGGGTAAACAATGTTGTATTATGAGTATCATGTGTACACAACAATCATGCTACACATGTGCACTACAGCCACAACAATGTCAACTCTTGGTTAATACCAATAGTAACTAGGTAACTTCTTTTGTGCTTAAATCTTTGAAACTGAAACAGCAACAGAGAAAGCCTTAGTTCCAGCATTCATGTCTAATATAAGTCGGCAAAACTGATGAACTCCAAGGTTGATAAAACTGATATAATGCTTGCTTGGTTAATACAAAATGTTTTACTTTGGTCAAAGAACAAGCAGCAACTAGAGAAATTATGTATCTCTCACAGAATGTATGAACATGTGAGAGATACATGCGTGCTTGCATCCAGACACAAATCCAAATTGCCTAGATAAAAAAACAGGTATGCATGCATGTATGGATAAATGATTGGTACAAATGTGACAGTCCACAACGGTTCAGTCCACAAGGTACATTTCACAAAACTGAGCCCAAATATATTCACAGGGGTGAAAATATTTTAGTTTTATTGCATGTTTAAAAATAACAACCAATTTACTAACAATCTGAATAATGCAACTAGGAATTATTATCTTGAATGTGTTTTTGATGTGTGTCTTTGATTCAATGGCATATGATTTGAAATGTAAATACCTAATTTTTAAGTCATATGTCTCAAAACTTGAACTCTTCAGATGGGTCAGTTCAACCTCCCATAACTTCGCAACAAATTGACTTATGTGGATGACACTGGTTTCAGTGTAAAACTGAAATGTGCCCTGTAACATGATGTTGGTAGCTCCACACTACCAAAATGTATTTTAAAGTCTGAACCATTGTGACACATCACACATGTTCATGCATCGTCACCCACACACACACATACACACACACACACACACACACACACACACACACACACACACACACACACACACACACACACACACACACACACACACACACACACACACACACACACACACTCACACACACATACTCACA